>PVKE010046156.1:0-12360 GCA_004027555.1 Craseonycteris thonglongyai | reverse complement strand
CAACTCTCCCTCCCCCCTCCCCCTTCTCCCTCCTCTCCAGGTAAACACCAAACCATTGAGTGTGTCCATAATGTTGGTGTCCTCTCCCACCTCCCCTCCCTCTCTCCCTCCTCCCTCCTCCCCTTCCCTCAGGCAATCACCAAGTTATTGAGTGTGTCCATAGGTCTCTGTGTCTTTGTACCTTTCAGTTTTATATTCCACCTATAAGTGAGGTCATATTTTTCTGGATTCTTTCATTCTGACTTATTTCGCTTAATAAGATAGTCTCTAGGTCCATCAAGGAGGGGTTTTGACTTGTTAAATTTTAAGGTTCCTGCCATCTCTAATGTCCCAGAAGTCCATGTTTCTCTTGGTGTCTTCCATGTTTCCCAATGGTGTTCCTTCACCAAGCTACTGAATGACCTCACTGTGACATGGCAGCTCACAACTTCTGTGGTACTGACCAACTTGATCTGTACTTCCTACAGAGTGCCTCCCAGTGTTTGTTGAACCTTTTTCTTTTGCCTCAAAATGCATCTGTTCCTGGTGACATTTCCTTGACAGGTTAAAAAGTTCACTTTATTTTATTATTTTTTAAAGATTTATTTTATTGTTTGAGAGAAGAGAGAGAGACAGAGAGAAAGGGGGCGGGGGTGCCCAGAGTAGTCTCCATAGTTGTACATTATTAGTTTTTGACATAGTTTCATTCCACATGAGTAGATGGAGGTCCTCATGACGAGCAACAAAACTGGGAGCCTTCCTCATGGGAGGCAAGAAGCTTCGCTGCCACTCTGGCATACTGCAGTTCAGCATGGGGGTTTGCACAGGCCTGGGCTGGGATTTGATCTCCAGACCTCGTGGTTTCAAGGCAAGGGATCAACCTGTTGAGCTGTCCTTTACAAGTATACTTTAATAGAGGTCTTTAGTTGATAGTAAAATCCTTAGAGGGATGTCTGAAAAAATCTTTTATTAGTTCACATTTAACCTGATAGTCTACTGGTAGAGAGATATTTTATAGTTCCTCTCAAACCCTATGCTATAGTACCATGCTGTGCTCAAACCATAATACGTATATATTTTTTATGCATAATTTTTGGTTTAATCCAGTGACCTAAATATAAGTTCTAAATTAGCACACTGAAATTTCAGAACAATAATAAAATGATCCATTATGAAATAAAAGGCTATTCTTTATAGAGGAGGATACATATTATATATAAGGATGTAGAAGTTATTTGATCAAATTCCTTTTTTATTTGTATCAGGGAGGGCAGAAATTTCCAGGGTTTTAGGGGTCAAATAAATGCCTCCTAGGTTTTTTTGTTATTTGGTATTTCATCCAAGAAGCCATGAGGAAGAAATTAAAACCTCATCAACAAACCAGCATGAAGGCTGGGATACTGGAAGCTTTCATCTGTTAAATACTGTGCTCTATACAACCCCTTTTGAACTCTTTCTGCCCAATAGATTAATTTGCTACCGATTTGCTCCTGAGCTATGGGGATGCTAGGGAGGACAGCTGTCTATGGAGCCAGTGAGCATGAATGTGAGTGCACGGGCAAAGTGCATGCCAGTGACCAGACAGCTGATACGGTAGAGCGCCAGCTTCCAAGTGGGGCCGGAGACAAGCAAAGCGTCCATACTACCTAAATCAGCTCTCTTCCTGTTCCCAAAACTGCTTATTTCTCACATACCACATATGGCTTGTCTATTTGTTTATTGTTTGTTTGATTTTCTCCACCAAAGGCAAACACTAAGAGGCAGAGTGTTTTGCTCACTTGTTTATCTCTACTATTTAAAACATAATAGGTTCTCAATAAAGAAAGGTTGAGTAAAGAAATGAACACATAAATATTTTCATGCAAATTTTACTCTGTGGACCTGTTACTTTAGGTATTGATTATTTGTAATATATGAGTATACTGGGATACACTGTGCTAGTTCATACTTGATTTGTCACTTCGCTTCATTTGGTTGTGGCTCTCTGTGGCAAAACACAAACGGAGGGAGAGTTAGGTAGTTCAGAAGGAGGGGCTGGGCTCTGTCAAACACATCTCAGAGCATGGCCAAGGAATGTAGACTTTCTCTTATTTCTTGGGTCTCTCTCTCTCTGTCACACACACACACACACACACACACACACACACACATCATATATTATTCTTTTGAAGGGTCAGATTTTAATAAATCTGAAAGTAAACAATGTCCTGTTGATTTTCCAGTGTTTATTGAATTAATTAGATCTTTACATTTGAATCTTAGGTGGTGGTTAGTTAAAGTAAATTGTGACATGACATTTAAGCATGGATGGGAGTGCTTGCTTTATGACACTGAGATAAATGCCAGACTGAAATAATGACTTAAGGTCAGATAGGCTGCAGAATGTTAATGGTAGCAGATTTCCATTTTTATTTAAAAAAAACTGCTAATATGGCATATCTAAAGGCTAAAATATCACACTCAGCAGTGAAGACATTAATTTTGCTTATACGACACTATTCACACTTGTAGAATTTCTGACAGTTTCAGGAACCCATGAGAATTAAGAGGTCTCTAGCAAATGAATGCACATCAATAACATACCCTTAGTGAGGCTTTCTTTCTTTCTTTCTTTTTTTTTTTTTAAGCTGATCCTGTATTTGCTACTTAATGTCAGGGACAATGAAGATAGTATGTGCAATGTTTTACAATGACTTTTCCATGTTTTCTTCCTGATTTGAATATTTCCTTTGTGGTTTTGGCATCAAGAGTGCTGCAGAGTTTTACCTGTTCTTTAATATTTCAAAAGCCCTTCCTCAGTGCTCTTTTCACAACCAGAGTTTAGTAAGCCTTTGCGAACGTTCACATTCCATGTCTGCAAGTAACACAAAGGATTTCCTACTGTTCTAGTTTGCTTTGAGAAGGTGAGTTATTAAAAAATGGTGCACTGTATATCAGTAGCCTCATCTTTCCTAGAGAATGTGATACATTTTTAATTGTTCATCTTATTTTAAATGAACAATAAAAGCTTCAAAATACCTTGATAATAGTTTTATAAATTTATATCACTGATATAAGGCCAAGGTTCTCCTACATGAGGAGAGATGAATGAAGGAAAATGGACTGAAAAATAAAACTAGATCAAATGATAGCCACTTGCTGACTATAGTTCTGCTATATCTATCAGCTTATAGGTAGTAAATGCCATTATGGATTTAAATAAAAGTCATTGCTCACACATAATTGAATAGAAGTAAGAAGAAACAGTTTGGCATATTTCACTGTGGGTACATGGTACTTCAAAGCAATCAAGTTTATTTCTTTAACAATGACATTTCAGTTTTTGATCAAAACTAAAAATGATCCTGTCTATTTGGTGGTAGATAACAATACTTTGCGGGGCATTAGTCCAGTAATAAGAGAACCAAACCTAAAAATTAAGAAAGTGATGCACTTCATGATAAGACTAATAGCTAATTTTTATATTTGCTTACTATGTATTTGAACACATATTGACTCAATCTTCATAATCAATTTCTGACACATGTACTACTATTACACTTCAATTTATAGATGAAGACATTGAGGAAGAAAATAACTAGTCCAAATACATACAGTTAATAAATGAGGGGCCAAAATTTGAATCTATGTAGTTCAACTCCAGAGTTTTATGTTCTGATGTCTACCTATGCTAGAAGAATAAGTCTTTAATCTATGCATCTGGAATAATCATTGATCCTTTCAATAGTGGTGGGGATACTAAAGGTGAAACTCATGTTTTACTCTTCTTGGCTGAGATTGCTCATGCTTACCCAACAGAAAAATTGAAGATTGTTTTTCCTAATTGCTTTATGGAAATTATAAGCCTAACATTGGGCAAGTGAGCAAGCAGAAACTATTTCTGCATACAACATCTGGAACAGCGGCCTATCAGGTTACAGCACAGAGAATTTCCCTTCCATGATCTCAGTGAACTCACATGTGCAAATGTCCACACATGTGCTCACTTTTACCTGGCGTGAGATGCCTCTTATTACCATCAGCGTAAGTCTTTGTGCACATTTTGCATGCAAGAATATTGGGAAAACCTGGGGCTCTAGAATCATAGAAAACTGGGTTTGAATCTAAACATTTTTATACACTGGGTGACCAATTTGGACAGATTTCTGAGCATTTCTCAGCTGAGTTTTATCACACTAATATCTAAGCCAAGGGTTGTTTTAAGAGTTAAGTGAAATAATGCATATAATATACTTAAGAATGTAAGGACTCAGTATACTTGGTAAATGTTCTCTATTCTATTTCTTTATCTTTTCTCTCTTCACTTTCCCACTCTCTTTTCCTTCTCTTTCTCATATCCCACCACTAAATTGATCTTTATATGTTGTGATCAAAGAAGGTCTGGTGCTACGAGCTTAAGTCCAGATACCCATCTTGATTGTTACTGAAATTTTTGTATGACATTAAAAATATATTTGAGGGTCTCTAACTCCACTTCTCCAGCTGTCAAATGGTATTGGTATTTCTCATTTGCATGCAAAGAGAGTATGTTAACAGTTGATCCAGAGCTTTGAAGATAAAATTGCCATGTAAATTGCTTGCTACTATAATTTATTAATCTGTGCTTTGAATGAACTTTTTTAAAAGATAAAATCACCATTGCTTTAATATAATTCCCCTAGCTTTCCCATTGTCACATCTTATCTCAATCTTTCATGTTTAAATGACATTGCAAGGTGACAAATCAAAATTTTCACTTTCTATTCTAAACTTATGTGCATGGTCCTTTTAGCATAAGCAGACATTTTGGAATTAGGCTCAAGAGTTATGAATATGGCTGAAGGTATATGTGGTTTGGAAGGTCACCTATGTGAATTGTTCAGCTGGGGAGTCTACTGTCTAGAACAAAAATGATCCATTGCTTTATTAATTACATAAATAATAAATGGATATTCTGTGCCAGGCACTGTGTTAGATGCTGAAGACGTCTCACTTAAAAATAGGTTTAGGGGAAGCCGGGATGGCTCAGTGGGTTAGGCGCTCACTTTGCAGCCCGAGGACTGAGGATCGAATCCCGACCCCAGCCCATGCGGACCCACATGCTGAACTGGGGAGTGCCCCCAAGTTCAGTTCTCACTGGGGCGAGACCCTGGCCCAGTCCCTGCCCGGTGCAGCCCCGCCCACCTGTGGAATGAAACTATGTGGAAAAACCAATGATGTGCAACTATGGAGACTTCTCTGGGCCCTCCCCCTTCTCTCTGTCTCTGTATCTCTTTCTCTGCCCAAAACAATAAATAAATCTTAAGAAAAAAAAAAAAAGGTTTAGAAGGAGCCTATAATCTGGCAGGGGAGTTGGACTTGCTGCAATAGTAAGAGGAGTTTACTGAGTACCTACTTGTAGTGCCAGGCACCTTGCTTATGATGCTGCATTTAGTTCTTATATATAAGGGCTGTCTGGGAAAACATCCAGCCATTGTCAATATAACAAGAATGGTTACATGGCTGGATACTTTCCAGACAGCCCTCTTAAGTCAGATAAGGAAACAGAGCTCCAGAGAGATTAAATAATGTGTATATGATCTGAATCAGTAAATGGTAGATGCAAACCCAAATCCATCTGATGTGAAAATCCACCTTTTTACTATTTTTCACTGCTTCCTAAATTAATAGATTCTTTGGATATTGTGCATAAGTAGAAGCAAGTTAACCAAAATATGGTAACTGATGTTTAACAACAGGTGTCCCCCATATGTATTTGGCCTGGATTTGTGACTCCCGCTACTTCCTCATGTGGGTGATTGACAAACAGAATGAATGATACCTTCTAGAAGGTGGAAAAATGATTGGGTGCTTTGGATCTTTCTGTTCTAATGAGCTATTTCTTTTCTAGTTTTCTTTTTTCTTTTTTAAGATTAATTTTATTGTTTTTGAGAAAAGATGAGCGGGGTGAGAAGCAGCGCAGTGTCCATAGTTGTACATCATCAGTTGTGACATGGTTTCATTCCACACAGGTAGATGTGGGGTTGCATGGGGCAGGAACTGAACCAGGGGCCTCCCACGTGGGAGGTGAGAACCCTCACAGCCATCCCATTGGTTACCAGTTGTTCCACATTTCAGCATATGGGGTTGCATGGGCTGGGGCTGAAAATCAGACCCTGAACCTTGTGACAAGGAGGGAAGCGCTCAACTGCTGAGCTATCCTGGCATTTCCTCTATTTCGCTGTTTATGAACAATACCATCACCAGGGTCTTAACAGAGGGAAAATCACTAAAGGTAATAATTCTAAAAAAAAAAGAAGTTAAATGAATGGGATGGAAAGGGGGAGACTTTGACCCCAGACTTATTTTTGTGACAATCAAGTGGTAAAATGGTTGTCAGAAGGTTAGCATTCTTTTGAAGTGCAACTTTTGCTTTATTTAATAAGACTTATCTTTTTAAATTGTTCACTTCTTTAATGGGGGAACAACTATCTTTATTATCATAGCTTGTGTGGCACTTGGTTGTTACTCAAAATAAATTTGTTCAATGAAAAACTAATGAATGTCTGCAGTAGCAAATACGTATCCCTGAATCATAGCTAGGTGCAATGTCCACATTCCTCCCATACTGTTTGGGAGTTTGGGGGGTACTTTGAGAATAGCTGTGTAAAGAATAAGGTGAATCTTTGCAAATTTTCAAACGAATACAAAGCTTATGTACTTATACAGTAAATGTATTTGATTTATAGGTTAATTACTTAGCAGCATTGTGTGGTGGTTAAAAGGATTGTGCTCTGAATTTAGATATTATGGGCAAGTTACTAAAATTCTTTGTGTGTTCTGTCATCTGCTTAAGGCAGAAATAATAGCTATATCTTCCCTATTTTGTCAAATAAGAGAATGCATACACACTGAAAGATTAACTGTTGTTATTGTTGTTGCTGTTATTATTATTTAAATTAGTTGTTAAAGTAGTGACTAAGGCAAGCTTTCCACAGCACTGGGCTTAAGAGGAAAATTCAGGGGAAACTTTGAGTCAGTATTGGTCCTCCGAGAGGCAGAGGCCAACATGGGATTAAATGTGCAAGAATTTTATTAGGAGAACTCTCTATGTGAGAAGAATGGGGAGAAAGCCGGAGAAAGCTGGGATCTTCATAAGACTGACAGGTTTGACCAGCAGTGAAAGAAAGAAAAGACTACTGGGTGGATGTGCCCTTGACTCCTATGTGATGTAAGAAGGCTCAGCAAGGCTGTTCAGGAGCTATTGGGGCAAAGTTGGCTGTTAGAGAAGTTCCATGTCACTCAGGAATGGGCCTGCCTTAGTATCCCTGCCACGTTCAGCTATGGGCTGGTAGAGTCCCTTTTTCTGTGTGTCATTTGGCACAAAATAAAGTCTGCCTCATGTCTGAGTCACCTGTGACTGGGGAGCAGAAATTTTTCTTAACCATCTTTGTATCTCTTACCACTTTCAGCAAAGTAGACAATATGTAGATGTTGAATTAATGAGTTAAGTTCTGTGGCAACAAGGAGAATAAGCTTTGCGGACTTCCAATTACAGACAATATAATTACCAAGCTCCCCTGTTACTGGGATCTAAGCTACAGGCTGCATTTGCACTGAGGTCATGCTTCCCAGAATGCCTACCGGATCCTAATTGGGGAGTGCATGGAAAAGAAATAAGTGCACTATATATTACTTACATTTTTAATTGGTTGAATTTACATTATGAAAAAATAAATAAGCAAATTAAATGCCAGGATAATAAAAGAGGATAGAAACTACATTCACAGCCTAATTTCCTTGTTATGAACAAATGATCCCTTCATTAATATCTGACTATATTAATGTGTGAGTATGACTAGATTGAGATAGAAGAAAATGCTCATTTTGAATTGCAGGATAATATAAAATGCTAGTTTGATTTTTTAATAGCAAGATACTCTACTATGTTGGTTCCTCAAATAGGTTATTCCCATTGCTTGTCTATGCAGTAAACCCCAATGGGAACAAATGTTTTCCCAAAGCCATGCAGAGATAATTTGCATTTCTTGATGCTCTCCTTCTACCCTTGTCCTCCCCTCTCCATCATATTTTAGAATATACTTTTTCACATAAATCTTTCAGTTACAGGCATTTGGGGCTAAACTCCAATATGTATCTTAATTTTTAAGATCTTAGCATTCCCAGATCTATAGAGCTTATTTTACTTTGTTATCTGCTCATGTGATGTCATTTCAAGGTCTAAGGTGACCTCTCAGGAAAACAGAATACCTGTTTAATGGATGGGTCTGAGCTAATTAAAGAGATGAGGTGTCATTTGTTGGTGGGGGATGGGAGAAAAGGATGTGAAGGGTCCCGGGGCAGGGTGTTTCTCACCTGAGATTGAGGGAATGTTAAAATTAAAGGGTCCCACCAGGTTGAAAATCAAAAGAAAAGCACAGTTAGGTATGCCAGAGAATAAAATTCACATAGTTCACCAGACCGAGGACCCAGAAGCAGTCTCTTATGGGACCAGTGATTAGATAGTCTGAGAGGGAGAACTACAAAATCGTGGGTTCTGAGAGGTGGGGGAACACAGAAGTCTAGGGTGAACTGTGGAACACTGTGGCTGGGTAGAGGTGTGTGGGGGACTCATTATAATTACAGGGACTGAAAAGAAGGCAGAGAACTGGAGTTGCTGAGAAACTTGGAATGCAAAGGACAATAGGAATTAAAACTCAGGGTCCAGAATTTTAAGTGCAGTACCAAGCTCAGCCCTTATTACTAGTAATACTTAAATGCATTCAAACCGTAGCACAGGGGAATCTAAGCTTGGGATTATTTTGACTATAAATTAAAGAAGAGACTTTGACTATATTAGAATATAATTCAAGCATTGAAGCAAAATCAACTCTGCAACTTTATAAAAATGCTAAAAATGAATATATTTTCTTACATAGTAGTGTGTATTTGGTTGTGTGAGAGAGAGAGACAGAACGTGAGTGAATTGAGATGTGAGCTATTTAGCTAAATGTTGAGGTACTGTCCTACACTTTGCTTATATAGAACAAAGCTTTAAATTAAATCCAGGTAATCAATATTGTATATGCTAAATTTATGCTCAGACTAGACTGTGGATGAGCCTCAGCTATGTTCTGGTCAGGAGGCCTCTCTAATGATGCAACATTAGGAGTTACGCCCTCACTACCTTGAAACTGATTTGCTGCTAGATGAGTTTCTTTAGCTCTATTCTTCCAATAGTGGGCCGGACAAGCTCTTGCATAGTACTGAGGGGAAATGTGCTTCCATCCCGTCCTGGGTTGGATTCGTTGCTGTGGCGTCCCTCTGATCCTCTGCCAGATGTCTATCCCCAGCTGGCAAAGCTCCCCGCCTCCCTTTCAGTGGTTGTTGTCAAGGCTGAGTTTCCTGCCAGCAGGAGCTGGTCTCTCCTCAATGGTGGGTAATATGCCCTCAATCAGCATTTAAATTCTTGTGTGAAGACATTCATGGATAAGACTCCCCACTGCTTCTCATCTGCCTTCTGTTTTTAGAATTTCCCAGACATCTCCTGAACTGTTAGGCTTCTGTGTGTGGCCACTGCAGAGTGGATGACTTGGGAGGGGATCAGTGATACAAACCAAAGAGGCCACCGGGTATGGAGCTAAATGTTTACAGACTGTGTTCCCATCGTTCCTCAAGTGTCAAGATGGGGTGTATGGTGCTTGGCATGTAGCCCAGTGGATTGCATGAGAAAAGGTCCTGTGGGTGGAACGTTTTTTTTTTCTTGAAAAACCTCATAGTACTATTGTTAAGTGCATGGTATCTAAAGCCAGAGAGCCTGGGTTAGAATGCTGGCTCTGCTCATCTTGTAGCCTCAAGGTCCAAGGATCAAATCCCGGCCTCAGCCCGTGCGGACCCACATGCTGAACTGGGTTGTGCTTCCCATGTGGAAGACCCCCAGTTCAGTTTCTACTAGGGTGAGCCCCCTATGTGAGAGGCCCCTGGCTGCTTCCTGCCCTGTGCAACCCCGCCCCCACCTGTGGAATGAAACTATATAAAAAACTGATGATGTGCAACTATGGGGACAGCACTGGGCTCTCCCCCTTCTTTCTGTTTCTCTCTGTTTCTCTCTCTCTCTCTTTCTCTCTGTCAAAGACAATAAAAGTAAATCTTAAAGAAAAGAAAAGAAAAAGAATGCTGGCTGTGCCAGCTGCTAGCACTTGGGTAGACTAATTGACATGGACCCTCTCAGTGACATTGGGCTAGTTACATAACCTCTGTGTGCTTCACTCTTCTCATTTGGAAAGTGGGAAAGAACAGTGGTGTCTATTTTATCCAGTTCTTATAAAAATTACGTTAGCTATTTGAAAAGTACTTGCAACAGTGCCTGCAAGTTGGTAAATATTACATAATTGTTTACTAAATTAGCTAGGTTCATGCCCTTCAGGTTTAGTGAATGAAAACACAAATTGGTTACTAGAGCTGATAAAAGTATTCTGCTTCAATACTGAAGTAATATCTGTAGTTACCACTTATTGGCTGCTTACCCTGATTGAAATACAGTATCCTCTCCATTAAC
The DNA here is from genome assembly GCA_004027555.1 of Craseonycteris thonglongyai. NCBI lineage: Eukaryota > Metazoa > Chordata > Mammalia > Chiroptera > Craseonycteridae > Craseonycteris > Craseonycteris thonglongyai. Next base: position 1,865 of record PVKE010046156.1, on the reverse strand, counting down.
CAGAACTCAAGCAAACAGCTTGAGTTTTTTCCAGTTGTATGAGAGTACCAATTACTGAAGTGCTGGGTAACAGAGAGCCTACTTACATTTATTTGGTATCTACTGATCCCCAGGGGTGATGGATAACTGAGAGTGTACAGTAGTATGGTAACCATTTTATGTAATAATGATGAAAGTGTACATAGCACTTGCATGTGTGAAGTACAACTGCAAGTCACTGAATCTACTTTACTGCTTTGTTACAACAACCCAGACAAGAGTAATATATGCCATTATTATTATTATCATCTCTGTTGTACTGATGAGAAAACTAAGGCTAGAAGATGTTAGATAAGCTGCTGAGGATGCCACAGCTAAGAGTATAACAAAATTTTGAATCCAGGCAAAGTGATTCCAGAGAATCTGCACTCTTAACTATGGGTATACACTGCCTCTTGGAGAGCCCCTTCTTAATTCATCAGAGCAATCTCATGAAGAGGTAGTGAGAGGGGCCAAATAAGCACCCTCCTGCCCTTTAATAGAAATTTCTGGTCTCCTTTTCCTTAGTTCACTTAGCTCTCCAGTTTTACTATTTTGTTTGTTCTTAGAATTCCCCCCGTGTCTCTGGCTTTGCTAATTTTTATGCTAAGTCTCCAGCCTTACTGAATCGCCCTAGAATCTGTATCTGCCAGATATCAATTAACTTGGATTAATCTGATTTGTGTTGTTGATTATGGCCAAGTAATCTTTCCAGGCCTCTGAACTCAACTGCTGGGCAGGTATTGCCCCAGGAGTCTGCTTTTGGGCCGATGTTTTCAAATTCATTAACTGGATCTGTCTTTTCTTACCTAGGGGCCATCAGCATATTAAATATACCCCAGTGAGGCTTCCAGACTATACCAACCAAAGAAGTTAACACCATCTTTGAAATATCTCAGCACCCCTTTCCATCCCACCCTTTTAGCCTAGTAAGGGGGAGAGCTTCATGACCCACCCCTGCCAATAGGCAGGGACAATAACCACACTCAGTAGAAAGTAAATATAGAAGAAAAGAAACCTTCAGCCCCTCAGCTTCCCAAAGAGTTTTGGGAGGATGGGAGATCATGCCTCTCAAAGAAAAAGTAGGGAAGCAGCTAAAATAGGGGGATCTCGGGACCCCTTTCATAGGACCCACCTTCCACTTAAGCCTCATTATACCATCCTTATATCATACATATGCCCTAAAGTTCAATAATATTATCATATAAGACTGAACTTTGGGAAGGGACCTACACAGGTGAATAAAGGCGATGTAATCTCCCTGTCAATCAAGACTGTCAATCAAAAGACTCCATGCTCAGAAAGGTGTAACCCCCTTCCAAAAAAAAAAAAGAGAGAGAGAGAACCACACAGACCACTATAATTGGTGCTTTTTGAGCTGCCTCCTGCTTGAGGCCCACTTTCCCCTCTTGGAAGTGTACTTTCTCTACTTTTACTCTCAATAAACTTTGCTGCTTATCTTCCCTTTCTGTGTCTACCTCCTCATTCTTCCGGGTCGTGAGACAGCAAACCCCGGACAGAAACTCTGCAACAGTATTATTATTACCCTCATTTTAAAGAGGTTGAAACTAAGGCTTAGGGAGGTTAAACAAATTGCCAAAATTTACACTGCAAGTAAGTGGGAGAATACTTGGATTTAAGCCAATTTGCTAAAAATACAGAATAAAATCAATACATCAAGAAAATCTGACAATCCTGAGTATAGTGAAAATGAAGAATAAGGGGAAAGGGGAGAAGAACAATAGAACTAAATATTTGTTATCAGTGCCCTTCTGAAAAGTTCAAGATGTGGAACATGTACCATATGCTTAAGTTCCTTCCAAAGAAGTATATTTATAAAAACTCAT
>PVKE010046155.1:0-12361 GCA_004027555.1 Craseonycteris thonglongyai | reverse complement strand
TCATCATCTTCTTCCTCTTGGGCGCCCCGGAGGAAGCTTTCGCAGGGGCACAGCGCTTAGGCGGCATTATAAGGGCTTAATTAATAAAAAAAGTGATCGCTTAAACAAAACAAGTGATCGCCAACACAACACTAAAATACAGTATGCGAGACAGTCAACATCATGGACAAGACTGGCGAGATACAACAAGAGAAGATGCCAGGTGAGGCTGCGATGATGCGCAGACAATCAACTCACAGGGATAAATCCACTGTCCTCTCATGGGTCGATGTCGCCCCGGAAACCAATCACGCGCCTTTATGAGAGCCCGTGGGAGGGACTCTGAGTCAACTCATCTCTTTGTTTGACACGCAGGGATCCTTCTCTCTCGCGCATCAACATGAAACAACGCTCCTTTCCGCCATGTGGCTGCCGACAGGGTTGTATGTTTTCATTTTTATTTTTTGATGAATATTTTGGGGAAACCCGCGAAGCACTGAAGCCGCAAAACATGAAGCGCAAAGTGGCGAGGGATCACTGTATATTTTATCCAGCATCTCAGTGTATTTGGAAAAGGAAAGGGGTTTCCATCGCTGCTCAGGCAGAAAATGTGTGCGAAGTATTGTGTCTGCTTTAGTTCAGCTCGATGGACACCATCACTCGAGGATACAAATACAATTAATATCCTCACCTCGCAGACGAACGACTAGGAAGGTTCACTTGGTTTCCCAAAGGCCCGCACACAATTGCGCAGGAATTCCTAAAGCAGGTGTGACACCCAAGCCGTTACCCACGGGCTTGGCCTGCGGGGACCCCCTGGTCCCCTCCCTGGCCACCCTGCCCACCTTGTTCTGTGTCAGCCTCCAGTCCCGTGACAGCCAGTCACCAGCAGGCTGCTCACTGTCCGCCCCACACTCACACCACGGCTTTCTCACTGTTCCCCTGGTTCGGGGGGTCCTCGCCTGCTGAGCGGGGAGCACAGGACAGGGAACAGGTGAGGCCGCAGCAGAGATGTGTTCAGCTCAATTGGGGGCACACCGTGTTAGAAGTGCCTGTAGAACCTCCGGTGGGGCCACGCTGGGCCAACCTGATGACAAATCCATCACGCAAGAGCCCAGCCTCTGCACTGGGTCCTCAGATGGCAGTGAGTGCGTGCAACGGAGCCACTGGTTGTGTGTGAAGTGGAAACACATACAGAGTGTGTGACACACGGTGGGGGGGGGGGGGAGACATCTGACTCCCAGTGTAAATGCAAGATGAGAAACCATGTCATTGCTTTCCTTTTATTTTCTAAAGGGGCCTAAGACAGAATGGGCCTTCCTACTTTATAAGGTTGCAGTGAGGATTAAATAGCATAAGGAACATGAAGCACTGCTTCCAGATTGAAAAGCATGTTCCAAGATTCATTGTTGTTATGACTACCATCCTCCCCTTCCCTCCCAGAAATGCCCCGCCCTCCTGTTGACTACAAAATAGAAGTAGTTCACACCCTCAGGCCTCAGCTCCATGTCTCTCCTGGCAGCCTCACCTCCCGCTCCTCACTCTTCCCAAACCAACCTGACCCCTCACAGCTCTATCTTTGCCCCTTCCCTCCCCACCCAGTGCCATCAAACACCACACACACACACAGAGGCGCACGCGTGCACACACACAGGGTTCCCGTGGCACTTTGTACAAATCTGGGCAGGCTTGAGTCCCAATCAATTATAAGCCCTTTTGTCAATCTCAGGACTGGACCAGAAGTTCTACGAAAGCAAGTGATTTTCTTCATTTGCATAGTTCACAAAGCATGACACGCATTCAGTAAACGTCTGCAGGAGTGACTGAATGAGTAAATCTTCGGATGCCCCACACCTAGTAGCTTCTTTGGTGATAGAAAAGAGGGATGAATGATTAAAGGAATAAAAGTTTCTGGTCTATTTGCCTGGAATGTTTTCCTTGTCATCTACTCCTAATGAAATCTTAACAGTCCTTCAATATCCACCCTAAATACTTACCACCTTCTCCCAGCTGAAAGTCATCTCTCCACTTCCTGGAATCTCACAGGGCTTCGCACCTGGTCCATAACACTTATCTCAGTTCCGTACTTGATGCCATTAGACTGATGCACTTGAAGTCAAAGCACGTATCTGATGAGTAGGTGTGCTCTGCAGCCCTGGGCCTGCTTTCTGACATTTAGAAGTTGTAGATAAACACATCTCACCTTGAATAGCTACATTCAAAAACACCTGATTTACTGGGAAAACCAACTCAGAACTTCCAAAGGACATTTGGGCCAATCCGTCAGCATTCTGGCCTCTCCTCCCCTCTTGGTGGGGGAGCTTCCCTTGCCCCCAGCTCACCCGGGAGTATCAGCCTTCTCCCAATTCAGACCTCCTTTGACATTGTCCCTGCTACGCTTCCTTCACACCTGTCCCTGGATCTCTGGTCTCTGATTCACTGGCCAGCTAAACAGCAGCTGTGTCTGCCCACCTGGGGAATACACCTGCAGGTTGTCTGAGAGCAGCGTCTTCGGTCCAGGTGAGGCCTTGGGCACCCTGGGATGGTGTTGGACATGCTTGCTGCCAGCTGCATTCTCCAGTGATTTATGCATAATCGAGGGAATTCAAGTTCTTCTCTACCCCCAGGGAAGGTCACTTTGCCTAATTGCCTTCTTTCTTTCTTGGTCCAGCTATGCATTGACACATATTTTTGCTTCCTCCTGGCTTGATCATTTTTCAATTAGTTTGTCCCTACAGTTCTAGTGGAGGGTTAATGCAGTCTCTTCTTGATCATAGATCCACATTTATAAAACCCTAACTAGTCATTTCCTTTGGCTGCCTTCATAGATTACTTGATGCGAGGCGTCTGAGGGCCTAAACCGAGGCTGAGCTAAAAGCCTCTTAGGATGCCCAGCTAGAGGCTAACCATAGAGTTCCTAGTCATTCCTGCCTGAGTCTTAGCCCGGGTCACTCCCCCTTCTCAGAAGGCTCTCCCTTTTAACCTTGGAGAATGTACATCTTGCCATTTTTGTGACCTACATTAAAGCAAGGTAAAACGTATCCCCTTTCAATTTGCCACTGTTTTGTATTTCTTTAGTGCTCGATGCGATAAGGGTATAATGCATCAGCACGCTCATTCTCAGGCACGTATATAAATCAGCACAACCCTTAGCATAAAAAAAATTTTTTTTACAATGTATCAAGGGCCTTCCAAATTCCTTCAACCTTTGACCCAGTAATTCCACTTCCAAGATTCTTTCCAATGTAACCAGAAATGCAAACAAATATTTAGGCACAAAGAAATTCATTACAGCATCATTTATAATTGCAGGTACATATTGCTGATAATCAGGGAATATTTAAGCATACTATAATATAGCATATGATGCAGCCATCTAAAATGAACTTGGTTAAAGCATTCTAATGCTGATAGTAAGTGAAAACAGCAAACTTTCAAATTATATGCGAGTATATGGTGTGATGCAAATAGACTTTTCCCAAGTATTGTTTCTCTGGATGTTTATAGCAATGCTATAAGTTAAAAAAAAAAACAGGTGCATTTTCCAACAAGGTTGAAAAGCTATTGCAGGCATATATTTCGAGGCTGCTGGGAATCTTGGATATGCTAATGAAATGGGAAATCCAAAAAAATACAAACCAGTGAAGCTCAATGTGCAAAGTCTGTTTTTTATGGAGCCACCACGGGGCTGCTTTTCGCACAGCACACTTCAGATAAGCCAGGGCAAGTGCTCGGGAAGATTCTAATAATGAGCGGGGTCACTGCTACTGTTGAGCTATGGAATTTTACTTCTTCCTCGGAACTTGTCTGCATTGTTCTACACAAACGTTACAAGTGCTGGGAAAGAAAGCGAGCCAGAGGCTCGTCCTCCACCCAGCATGGCAGACTTGGAGTGCTCCAGGGGCAGCCAGCGCCTGGATTCAACATGGTGGCTGTGCCCCAGAGGAGGGGTCCTGGGGGGTTGGCACCCAGGACAGGGGAGCCCCCAAGAACTGCCTGGTTGACTCTGCCTACATTTCAAAGGGCATGGAGTGTGGTCAAGGTCTTGGCCCTGCCACTTGCTCCCTCTGTGCCGCGAGCCTGACCACAGGTTTCCTGATGCCTCCAGAACATTCCCAGTATGTGAACCGCATTCCAGGCTCTGGACTCCGCTGCCCTTGATTACAAACCTCAAGCCCATGCTGCATTGAGGCCCCTTGGATTGGATGCTTCCTCATTCAGCTACTCTCCCTAGCTCCTCACTCTCCCATCACCCCTGGACTCTCTTCAGGGTTTTTTTGTGCCACACCTACACCCGTGGGCCAGCCCCACCTTGGTAACAGGCCAGCCCAAGAGCCCTGCACCCACCCAGGAGCTGGTCCCTGGCATTGAGCAGGAAAGGACCGCACTCTGGGTTGGGACCTCTAATGAGGCACAGCAGGCTCTGAGCTGTACAGTCAGGGGGGCAGCAGGGCTTTGGAAACATCTGCCTGGCCCCCTCCTGCTTATCTTCCATGGGCCCCCAAAATATTCATCAGGTTTTATCATTCTAATGGGCTTCAAAAGGAGCAATTTTCTGAGACATGAGACAGGACAATATAAAAAGAACATTAAGGGAAAAAAATTCTTATTCCAAAATGAAAGGCAAAAGATCATTTAGCATCCCTGTTGGTGTTATCTATTCATGAGAAACAGCACATTGAATCCACTGTTGACTGGAGCAAGAGCTTTGACGCCCTCACCTTGGGGTCACCTTCATGCAAAACTCATCCGTCTCTGCTGCCACAGATGGCACAGCCGATGGAGACAAGAGGACGCAGATGAAAGACATTTCAGAGGTGGCCCCCACAGGGAGTGGAGGGATCTGAGGGAGAGGAGTATGGAGGACAGAGTCACGTGAATCCCAAGGCACTGACTCAGGAGACTGAAGGGAGGGGCCCCCACTCGCCTTTCCTCCTTTGATGCCTCCTATCTCCCTTCCCAAGACACCCCAGTCTTCATTTCTATTTTGGATCATGCGGTGGGAGTTGATTCCCTGAGGTTAGGAACTGTGGCTCCATTCTAGCTCCCAATGTCCATACCCATCCACTGTTAGGTCGTGGTTCCCAGCCCTGAGACCACAAATCTCGGGTACGAAATGTTGTGAGGAAACATGTGTGTAAGGGTGCTTTGCTCCAGGTCCGAGGTAGGAGTACATCCTGGTGGTCCTCCGCCTCCCCAGGGGCTCCACTGCAGCACCAAGCGCTCCCTCGAATTTCTGCTTGAGTTGAAAGGGGCATGAGGTTACCACAGTTCCTCGGGCCAGCCTGAATCTAGAAAGAAAGCAATAGGAGCTTTCCTGTTCTCCTCTCATCCTTCTCCCCCTTCCCACAGTCATGGCCTTCTCTCTTACTCCCTTCTAGTCCTTTCCTCTTCCACTATCTTCTTTCTTTTCCCCCTCCTCCGCCCTTTTTCTACCTTCATCTTCATCTTTACTTTCAATCTAGCATCTTTCTTTTTCCAACTCCCCCTATCCCCGAACTTAGAAACGCATTTAAATTTCACTTCTTCTCTACTAAAGAACTAAGAAAATTTTCCTACAAAGCAAATTGAAGCTGATACCCACCTGTGCACCAAGAACTTCCCAGCCTGGACAGCTGGCAATTATGTGACCAAGATCATCTGCCCACAGTCAACTGTTTGCCTGATGACTGGATTCTCAGACATTCTGCTACCCCATGGTTCACCCCATCCTGTTTGAAGTGAGCTTCTATAACCTCAGGGCGGATCAATCATTATGTTCACTGAGTTCTTTGCAATAAAATCATTGACCCAAAAATGCCTTCTCCTCCTTTCATAAATAGAATAAAAGTCTGTTTGATGTTTCATTGCAAATTTAAGTTTAAGTGTTGCTTCTCTTTCTTTTCATTAGATTTGTGACAAAGAGTGGCATTACTATGTCATCAATGTGGAGTTTCCTGTGGTTACCTTATACATGGATGGAGCAACGTATGAACCATACCTGGTGACCAACGATTGGCCCATTCATCCATCTCACATAGCCATGCAACTTACGGTCGGCGCATGTTGGCAAGGTAACCCCAGGTCAAGCCTTTCTTCCTGGCCTGTCTGTGTACAGTCCTTGAAATGGACTGATAGAGAAAAGGAAAAGCAAGTAGTGTGGGAAAATTTAGCCCAGAAAATTTATTAGCCCTTCTTAATAAAACAAGACTTATACAAGGTAAGGATTAAGCCAGACACTACGTTTGTGTAATAATAAAGCACTTGGCTTAAAACCAGATTTGGGTTTTAGATCAGCATGAGCAGTTTCATGGTTGCCGCTGAGTTGTTACTGCCTTTTTTTTGTTCCAGAACCTTATCCAGTTTCAAACAGGGGTTGGGAATAAGAAAAGGTTGAATGCAGAATACTGTATCAAAATGGCCAGTTGGCTCTGTTTAAGTGCCACATTGGTCAGGCGCCAGAGATCTTACTTTATTCCCACACAAGTTGTCCAAGCACCAGATCTTCTGTTTGGGACTCATAAATATGCAGGGCTGGTGGAGGCCACTCTCAAGCTCAGCTCAACTCTAAGCCCAATCCCTACTTACTAAGCGTAGAGGGTCTTTGTTACCTTCACACTCAAAGCTCCCTCTTCCCTCCTCACTTCCTCCATGGCTGACTCTCCTTCAATTTCCAAGCCCAGGCTAATCACTTATTTGGAATCAAGAAAGCCAGCTTTCCAAGGAGCAGGCTTGTAACCTTTCTGTCTCTCACTTAGATCAATCAGACTCTGTTTTTGCTCCCTTAAGCGCTGTGGTGCTTTTAAGTTCCAATGAGTGAGCAGAGGGGAAGGAAAATGCTCCCCAAATCAGCAGATTACTACTTTGAGATGGCCAACGTTGTGTTAATGGGCTTTGTGGAAGTTACTAAGATTTGGGACTTTGACCGTTCACTCTGGGGGACAGAAGGGAGAGGCAGAGTATGCTATAAGAATATGCCTCAGGGAACCAGCCAACTGAAGGGCGAACTGGAGGAGACATAGGGCCCTCTGAGTCGAGACAAAGAGTGATTTCTGGACACATCCATGCAAGAGAAGATGGAGATAAATACACACAATGCAGCCCTGGGAGCACTAGGAATAAAATAAAGCATGCATAATGCCAGGAAAGAAAGTGCGGTTTTGAGCTGAGGTCATCAAATGATGTCTGACATATGTCAAATGATAGTGAAGAGTTCATTAAACATTTCAATAGAACTTGGTGAGAGTTTCATCAGTGTGGCAGAATTCCCTAGGACATCAGGAAAGGGAGAGTGTGTCTGTCACCTGGCAAGAGTCCATGAAATGAATTAGTATAGCAAGGCACTGTTTCCCAGGAATCCTTAGTCACTGAACACAGCTGTGCTAGAGGGATGATCCTCTGTGGTGGCTCAGTGCCCCAGCCAATTCCACAGCCAGCCTGTGGGTATTTTGGAATCTAGCCTGATATTGCTCACAGGATAAGAGGGCCCTACTCGTGTCCTCACCATGAACCTCGCCGTGACTCCTCTTCCTTAAAGACCCTCAGAGACCTGATTTGGATTTGTCACCCCAGCCTGCAATGGAAACCTGCCCCCAAATCTACAAGGCCATCTATAACCACTACTGCCCAGTTATATGCCCACTGGGGAGGAAAACAATCCCACCAAAATAAAAAGTGATTTTTATAAAGAAATAAGATGATCTCTTTTAAATAACCTAAGTTATACTGCAGTGTCAAGCAAGCCCCAATTCTCAGTTACCATTGCAAATCCAAGGAGGCTCTTCTCTGCTTTTTTTTCAGTCTGGGTCCCAAACAGAGAGAGCAGCCGCATTACAGGATACTAAGAAAGAGGAGAAAGAGCACAATGAATGGCTATCTTAAAGCTGTCACCTACCAGTGACATTTGTACTCACATTTTATTGGCCAAGGCTGGTCATCTGACCACACTTAGCCCCAGCCAGGCAGGAGAGTGAAATCTGTCATATGTCTAGAAGGAAAACTGAAAATAGTTTCAGAACAACACTGATGAACACCACATACCGTCTACGTAGTCAACAGATATGTGTGACTGTCCTTCCCACATAAAAAATGCAACTGTCCTCCCCTAAATGACACAACCCAAAAGTCCCACCTGTTGCTGGCTCTAGGCTCAGCATCCAGGCTGTCTGAGTGATTCCTGGTGATTTCTTCATCAGAGTGATATGCATGGAAGGCTCTATACCAGTCACAGATGTGGCTCCAGATGGTCTGAATATATACTAATAAGAAGAATTATTTACCACCAGCATAACCATCATCCTCTACACACACACACACACACACACACACACACACACACCATGCAACAGTGGAATGAAACAGAATAACCAAAAAACACTTCCATTAAGAAAGAAGAAAGAAATCCAGCGGTCTTTGGGCCATAGCAGTTCTGAACTAGCTGTAAGGGCCCCTGCCCTAGGATGGAGACTGTTGGTGGCTCTTGGCTCCATTCTCTGTGAAGTGTTTTCTTCCCCAGTATTTTAGGCCACACCTGAAGATGGAATTGTCACTTTATAAATAGCAGCTCTAATATTGTACCTGATTACAATTTATTTAAAAGCTATTCCACAAAATGCTTTTTGAGCATTGAATCAAAGTATACATTGATTTAAGACTGGGGGAAAAGAATGACTTGCTAGGGTGTTCACTGAGTATTTCTGTCCTCTCTCCATGTAGACACTATGTCTACTCTTTGCTGGAGTTAGGTGTGGTCATGTGACTTGCTTTGGCCAATTAACTGTGAGTGAAGGTGCTTTGTGTCATTTCCTTTAAGAGCCAGTGTTGTTGCAAGGAGATCTGTATATACATGGGATGTTTACAGTCATGTCAGGAAGTGCTCTTAGTCCCAAATTGTCAATAAAGCAACTGAGGCTCTGAGAGATGAAGTAACTTACCCAAAGTCACCCAGTCAAATCCTCCTGACCCCGTGTCTTCAAAGCCTATTCTCCTTTCACTGTGACTTATTGCCCCTATTTCTAATTGGTTGTTTTCTGTATATAATTGTGTGTTGGAGGAAATGCAGGAGCTAATGTATGTATGAGCACTATAAACCCTATATTGTCTGAGACATTTGACAACCCTGGAATCAAAAAACCACAGGAACTCAGCATGCCCTTTGTTAATTACCTGTTATTAATATATAGTCCCGTAAATAGCCCCTCACAGAACAACATAAAAGAGTGTAGGCTTCGTAGTGCGAAAACTGAGTTTGAGTCAAATCCAAATCCTGACCCTGTCACTTACTAGCTGTGTAGATTCCGCAGAATTCCCAATTTCCATGAGCTCTGATTTTCTTATCCCTAAAACTACGATGCCCCCTAGCTCAGTGCTGTTATAAGGGCTGCGTGCTGAGCACGTGGAGTGTGCTCAGCATGTTTCGGTCAAATTACTGTGTGAACTTACATACATCTGTTGGCTTCTTCCTCTACCCCGTCTCTGCTCCTGTACCTGAACCCAACATGGCAGCCAGTCTGCGAGACCTCAGATACTCTGGCTTCTGGGATTCCAGCCTCCCCATGGTTCCTTGCATACTCTGACTTTTCTCTCCTTCCCCAGCACTCACCCTCACACACAGACCTGCCCTCTCAGGTCCACCTGTAGGTCAGAAAGGAGGTCGCTGAAGCTGAAAAGTAGTCATTCAGAAGGCAAGTACTAGAACCTAGGCTTGTAGTGTGGGCAAGAACCTGATCATGCTGTCCTTGGGACCTTGGAGAAAGTTCGGGGATCTTCCCTGAGAGGAATGACAATCCGTTATAAATTTGCAGCATGGGAAAGAGCCTTGAAATCTTTCAAATCAGGCTTTACAGGACCGGTAAGAGTTCACTGGGGAGATGAGAAAGGCAGCAGCATCTGTGATGGCCGGGAAGCGTGACATAGGCATCTCAGGGTACCTTATCACCAGAAGGTACAGAGACCAGGAGGAGTGGAGAAGAGGCTGGAAGAGGAGTTGAGACCAGTCCATAGGAGGTCATCCTGCCTTGTTCAGGAGCTTGGACGGCCATGAAATCTTGCCTCCTCCTCAGAGCAACATTTTGTCTTAGAAGGACACATCAAAAGCTCTTTGAATACTGTGAAGTTAATGACCTACAATGTAGCCCTTATTTCAGCATGTGTCTAAACCTTCCGAAGTCCACCTATATACATACCGGTATTATCAGCCTTCTGTGTGGACCTCTAATGGGGCCTGCGATTGTGGGGAGTTCTTCAGGCGCTTCTCAGGTTGGCAAGGAACTAGCTCGCATTTATGAAGTGTCCAGTCGGGGTTGGACAGTGGGCATGGAAAATCACTTGCTAGCCGCTGCTGTCGGGTCCTCCGGGAACCCCAATGAGCCTCGTCTGTCCTTCTAGTGACCTTGAAAGCCAGAGTCGCCAGTGAAACTTCCATCTTCACTGGTATTTTTTCCAGTGATTAGAAAATATTGAGACTTTGTTTATACTTAAGAAACGTGGCCAGTGCAACCTAGAGCATGTCGTGTAGCTACACTGCAGAGACAGTGCAGTCAAACTGCACCTCACCTCTCCAAGGCCCTCCTTCCTCTACGTGGCCGATGCACACACCTTGTCATCACTCCTGTGCCCCGTGTCACCATGTTCTCGGGGCCAAATCAGACCCTCTCTCATGGCCAAACTCAGTCTGTGTTGACTCAGAAACTATAGCTGTTAAACAAATACAGTAGATTCTCCATTAACCGGAATTCAAACAACCAGCTAAACAATTGAAGAAACAATACAATGACCCGGCATGGGTGCTGCCAGTTAACTGAGAGTCTCTGTACCAAGCTCCTTGTCTCTCTCTGGGTCATGCCACAGCAGAAGACCATTTAAAAGACTAACTAATTTGTGCTTTTTCTTAGATCTCCTACTCACCTAATTCTAACAACTAAATTCAAGTGCTACTCAAAAATAGTAAAACTTGTGTACGACTCACATCTGCTTCGCCCTTGGTCCTGGGAACTGGGCTCGATCGCCCAGGTACTCTAACCCAGCTGTCCATGGGAGTGACTCAGCAAGGCTCTTGATTGTGAGAGACCAGGGTCTCAGGAAGCGCCCAGAATTTCAGGGAGATGCCCCAGCAGGTGACACTTCAGGGCACCTCTCCCAACCTCACCACCGGAGCATCTCTGTCTTGTCTATTGTAGATGGCATCTGGGCAACAGGACTTTTAAAGGAATGACTAAACGTGCTTGAAGAAGCACAGCTCCAGGCCCACATTCAAGAACCCACTACCCTGCCCCCTGCCTGCTCCTTATCTATTCTTGGTGGATCTCATCACAGACGTCCCAACTCGAGCTCTGTCCCCAGCGATCACCTCATCTCTACCTCTGTCAGGGACTCTCCTCCAGAATTCTGGACCTTGACCTTCCTAGAGTGTCCAGCTTTGCCTTCCCCTGACCCTGACATCCCCCTGGTCTCAGGAAGGCCCTCTACCCCAGTTCCTGGTCTTACTGAATCCTCCCCCACCCCCACCCCCCCCTTAACAAATAAAGAAGCAGGAGGTAAAAACGGCAATGATTCTATAAATTAAAACCTGGTAAGGGGCAGATACAGAACCCCTATTGTGTTTGGAAGGAGCCAAGGCAAAGAATAGGAACGGTCTTTAAAAAGTGATAAAAGGGCAGGAATAGCCCTGAGAGTTGCAGTAATCAGTGGCCTATGATCCTCGGCGAGAGGGGAATTGGAGTCACCTGTGATCCCCAGAGCTAGCTGCATTTCCAGGTCATTTTCTGCCAGACACTAAAATGAGTGCAGAGACATGGAGCACACACCTTCATTTAACATGCTTGGTCTAATTGCGTGCAAATTCTCTTAATAAAGTCTGTGTTGAAATTGTTCTGCCTCCCTCGGGTCTGTGCTCTGGAAGAAAGGCACGTGCTCGTATTGTCTGCCTTACATTCGGGTGGCGTTTCCTAGGGAGGGCTTCCTGAAGCTGCAGTCCCACCCGAGGCCCCTTCCACAAGGAGGCCAAGGTCAAGTTGGGAAGCTGCGTAAACCATCCCCATGCCACCATGTGGGAGAGGCCCAGTGCATGTTAGCTTATTACAAGCTCTCCAAAGCCGGCCAATAAAGCAATCCATTTGCTATTCCTTAACCTAAGCTCCCTAATCTCATTTCACTGTGGAATTCACTCTTTGTGAAATAATGTGTCCAGAGCAGTCTTTGGGAAACATCTCATTGTGTTACAAATGCAGGTCTCCATCCGCTACTAGGTCATGAGTTTGCAGAAGGCAAGGACTGTCTCCTCTCCTTTCTCTTCTCCTCCCTTCCCCTCTCCTCCCTTCCCCTCTCCTCCTTTCCTCTCTCTTCCCTTCCCCTCTCCTCCTTTCCCCTCTCCTCCTTTCCCCTCTCCTCCTTTCCCCTCTCCTCC
>PVKE010046154.1:0-12360 GCA_004027555.1 Craseonycteris thonglongyai | reverse complement strand
ATCGAAAAATATACAGTGGGGAAAAGAAAGCCTCTTCAGTAAATGGTGCTGGGAAAACTGGAAAACCACATGCAAAAGGCTGAAGGTGAACTGCGATCTCTCATCATATACCAAAATTAACTCAAAATGGATTAAAGACCTCCAAATAAGAAAGGAAACAATAAATTGCATAGAAGAAAACATTGGCACTAAACTTATGAACCTGGGATCCAGGGAGCACTTTATGAATCTGACCTCAATGGCAAGGGAAGCAAAAGCACAAATAAACAAATGGGATTTTATTAAGCTAAAAAGCTTCTGCGCTGCAAAGGAAACCATCAACAAAGCAAAGGGGTAACCAACCAACTGGGAAAAAATATTTGCAAACAATGCCTCTGATAAGGGGCTAATATAAAAAATATATAAAGAACTTGTATAACTCAACAAAAAAAAAACAAGCAATCCAATTAAAAAATGGGCAGATGACCTTAACAGACACTTCTCTCGTGAAGACATACATATGGCCAACAGATATATGAAAAAATGCTTCACAGCACTAACAATTAGGGAGATGCGAATAAAAACCACAATGAGATACCATCTTACACCTGTTAGAATGGCTATAATCAACAAGACAAGGGATAACAAGTGCTGGAGAGGCTGTGGAGAAAAAGGAACCTTTGTACACTGCTGGTGGGAATGTAAACTGGTACAACCACTATGAAAGGCTGTATGTAGATTCCTCAAAAAATTACAGATGGAATTGCCATATGACCCAGCCATCCCTCTGCTGGGCATCTACCCAAAAAACTTGAAAACCTTAATCTTTAAAGATGTTTGTACCCGCATGTTCATTGCAGCACTTTTCACAGTGGCCAGAACATGGAGACAACCAAAATGCCCTTCGATAGATGACTGGATAAAGAAGATGTGGTACATTTACACAATGGAATACTTCTCAGCGATAAGAAATGATAAATTACAGTCATTTCTGGCAACATGGATGGACCTAGAGACCATCTTATTAAGTGAAATAAGTCAGACTGAAAGAATCAGAAACATATGACCTCACTTATAGGTGGAATATAAAAGTGAAAGTAACAAAGACACAGAGATCTACGGACACACTCAATAGCTTGGTGATTGCCAGAGGGAAGGGGAGGAGGGGGCGAGGGAGAGTGGTAGGGGAAGAGGGATAGGACACCAGTATTATGGACACACTCAATGGTTTGGTAGTTACCAGGAGAGGGGGGAGGATGGGGGAGAGAGTTGTGGGGGGAAGTGGGAGTGGGTACTAGATATAAGGTGATGGAAGGCGAACTGATAATGAGTGATGGGCACATAATATGATGCATGAATGATGTGATGTGGACTTGTACATCTGTAAACTATCTGTTACCAACCAAGGTAACCTCATTAAATTTAACAATAAAAAAAACAAAGAAAAAACCTTAAAAAAATAGAATTGAGAACACAGAATATACATATACATATACAGATATATATACATATACATACATGCAGATACATTTACACATATGTATTTTGTTTTTTTTCTACCAAAGACCCAAAAACACAAAATGGAGAAAATAAATCTTCAGTAAACAGTGCTAGGAATATTGAGAAGCCACATGCAAAAGAACGAAATTAGACTATTAGTCACCATTTACCAAAAAATATTTAAAATGAATAAAAAATCTAAATGTAACACCTGAGATAATAAATAGCATAGAAAGCATAGGTACTAAACGTATGGACCTTGGGATCAGAGAGAATCTTATAAATTTGACTTCAAAGGCAAAGAAAGTTAAGTGAAAATAAATGAATGGGACTATATGAAACTAAAAAGATTCTGCACAGAAAAACAAAAAAAACAAACAAACAAAAAACAAAACAAAACAATAAAACAAAGAGACAACAAACCAAATGGAAGAAGGTATGTGCAAACTACCTCTCAGATAAATAACTCGTACAACTCAACAAAAAAAGTAAAGAATTCCATTAAAAATGGGAGAGGACCTGAAAAGACACTTCTTCCAGAAAGACAAACAGCACAGATGTATATGAAATAATAGTCAATTTCACTAGTTATTAGGAAAGTACAAATAAAAATCACAATGAGATACCACCTCACTCTTGTTAGAATGACTATTATCAATAAGACAAGTAACAATTATTTGAGAGGTTGTGAAGAAAAAGGAGCTCTCATACACTGCTGGTGGGAATGCCAATTGGTATAATCACCATCAAAAACTGTATAGAGTTGTCTTAAAGTATAAAGAAGAGTTACCGTAGTACCAAGCAATCTCACTTCTGGGTTTCTACCAAAAAAGAAAATCTGAAAACTTTTGTCTTTAAAGATATATTGTACCCAATACTGATTATAGCATAGTTCATGGTGGCCAAGACATGGAAACAAAGTGTCTTTCAATAGATGATTGGCTAAAGAAGATGTAGTACATATATACAATGTAATATTACTCATCCCTAACAAAAGATAAAATGGTGTCATTTGTGACAACCTGGATGGATTTGAGATTTTCATACTAAGTGAATATAGACAGAAAAAGTCAAGAATCATATGATTTCACACATATGTGTGCTATCAAACTGAAATCAACAAATGAACAAGACCAACCAACAAGCAAACAATAACTTATAGACACAACAGTTTAGCAGTTATCAGAGGGGAAGGTGGGGAAGGGATGGTAGTAGAGTGTAAAGGGTTTCAAATGGTGATAAAAGGAGAACTGACTCTGGGTGGTGAACAAACAATGGAATATATAGCTGGTGTATTAAATAATTGTACACTTGAAACCTATATAATTTTACTAATACCACACTAATAAATTTAATTAAATTAATTAAAAATATATAGAACCATGTACATATATTTAGGTAAATTCTTTTGTAAATAAATAACTTCTAAAACTTACTGAACAAAGATAAATACATAGGAACAAATGAAAAAGCAAATCCCCTGACCTAGGGGATGCCAGGATAGCTGAGCAGGTTGAGTGCTTGCCTTATAACCATGAGGTCTGGGAATTGAATCTTGGCCCTGGCCTATGCAAACCCATACGCTGAACTGTGGCACAACTGCTAAACTGCCAGGATGGTGGCAAAGGTTCTCGCTTCCCATGTGAGAGCCTCCCAGTTCAGTTCCCACAGGTCCGCCCCACATCCACCTGTGTGGAATGAAACCATGTCACAATTAATGTTGTACAACTATGGAGACTGTTCTGGACACCTCCCCCCACCCCACCCCCACCTCCCATCTCCCAAACAATAAAATAAAACTTTAAAAAATGGTACATCTTTAACTTGTAATTATGTACTAAAAATGTTGTTAGATCTACATAGAAACATAATTTAGAAAACAAAGTCATCTCATTCTTTTTATTATCACTGTATTAAGTTTTATGTACATCCACATTGTTAATCTAATGTTCTTCCTATGTAATTTTTGAAGAATGTATTTAATAGGAACATATATAAAGAGAATTTTGTATTTTCTCTAAACAAATTTGTGTTCTATAAGTTTTATTCACAAAATGTTTGTATATTTGGAAATGGATGACTAGTAATCACAAAACAAGGGTTTTAACCTCACCCCAGGCAAGAAACTGAAGAAATCATTCATTCAGATAAAGAAATGAGGCCCAGATAAGTCTTGTAACTATGTCCAGGTCACATAGTGCATTAATGGTAGGATGATACCTAGAGCTTTATATATTAAGATTTTTTAACTATACCACGTTGTTTTTATTCTATAGACAGAATAATTCTGGTAAATATATGTAAAAATGTATTTTATAATGCTTTGTTTAAAAAGTATTTTCATATACTAACCTTTAAACATATAAATTAGTGAACAATGTATTGCTTTCCGACAACAGGTTCTTTATAATAGTGTTATCTTAAAGTATTTAAAATAATATTATATACAAGGCAATTAAAAATTAATATTTGGGGATGTCAAGATAGCTCAACAGTTTAAACCTTTATCTTGCAATTGTGAGTTGCAGGGATCGAATCCTGATCCCAGCCCATGCAAACCCATATGTTGAACTGCAGCACAACTGGTAACCACTGGAATGGCTTGGTGACAAAAGTTCTTGCCCCCATGCAGAAAGCCCCCAGATCAGTTTCCATTCCACCACATTCACCTCTGTGGAATAAATGATGTACAACTATGGAGACTGTTCTAGGCCCTTGGCCCTTTTCTCTGTCTGTCTGTCTGTCTCTCTTACCTTCTCTCAAAAAACAACAAAATAATTCTTAAAAAAAATTAAATCTTCAAGTGAATATGCTCAAACTATAGCAACATGTGCACTTCAAATGTTTTGTATTCAACATATTTTCATTTTCTTTCTTTTCTTTTTTTATATTTTATTTATTTTTGACAGAGAGAGAGAGAGAGAGATACAGAGACAGAGACAGAGAGAGAACTGAACTGGGGGAACCCCCAGCTCAGCATATGGGTCTGCACGGGCCGGGGCCGGGATTCGATCCTCGGTCCCCGGCGCTGCAAAGTGAGCGCCTAACCCACTGAGCCATCCCGGCTTCCCTAGCCAACCTTTTAAAGCATACAATTTTATCTAAGCAGTGTACTTAATAGCTCACATGATTAATTTCACTTAATTATCACAATAAACCAATAAGGTGGTTATTAGCATACTTATTTTATATAAGAGATGTCTGATACTTGCCAAATGGATGTATTACACTGAAATACTATATTTATATTCATGGACAGTCTATTGTGGTCTATGCTGATCCAAAGGCAACATGTGCTTTAACTGAGGAAATGAACAGAACTTAGAGTTTCGTGCTATTTTTCAAGAATTACTTTTCACATAGTGAAAATTTCACAAATATTGGAGAGCAAAGTTCAACGTTTTAATCTTTGCAAAAACCTGATCCACATGATTTGAAAATCACTTAAGAAATTGAAGAGAATGTTTACTTTGTGACAACTAAAATTAATAAAGCCCCATAACAAAATGGACAGACAGCCATCTCTCTAACCCTTGGTAAAAAATAAAAACTTCTCAAAATACAGTTCTATAGACTCTCAAAAGATTTAAAAGTAAACATTTCAGCCCCAAATGTCTATGATAGTGGTTCTCAAACTTTTTTCACCTGTGTACTCCTTTTAAACCTATTTTTATAAATGGTACCCCTTGTTTTTAAAACAGTTGTTTTTAAACAATGACACCTTTGTTCAGTGCCTATGTTAACATATACTAGTGGAAATTAAGTAATACATTAGGAAAAAAAATAATATTACAATAAAAGTACAAACCACAGGTTTAATTTTATAATATTTGTAACAGTTAAATATTGATAATGAGGTATCGGGTATTTAACAAACTTTTAATTTATTATTAATAACATATTTGTGTTATCTGAAGAGGCAGTGATAATGTTATTAATAATGTTAATAATGTTAATGCAGTTCACTAGCTGATTGAAACTTCATTAGTGAAATCGTTGAGCTTGCTTTCATGCACTTAGCTTCTTGAAACCAGGCTCAAAAAATGCAAGATACAGTCTTAAATCCAAACTTGCATTAAGCTTGTTGCAGTACTTATATTTTACAAAGCTGTAAGAAGCAAAAGCTCTCTCCAATAGTTCAGTACTGTAAATGACAAGAGGTATTTGAACGCCTTCTCAGTGAGCTGTTCATATTCCTCACTGACATTTACCCAGAAGGTAGTAAGATGTGTTCTTTTGAAATCAGAATTTAAAAGAGAATCAGTTGAAAGTTTGATTAACTGCTTTTTTCCATTGATTGTTTAGATTCTTTGAAGAATTCTTCATTGAAGGGATCTGCAAGCCAGTTGTTTTCATTTCCACATTGAGGGGAGTACTTAAAAAATAATACTTTAAAAACCTTCTAAGTGACTTACAATATCCTTTTTCATGTTTTGGGATAGGTGCAAGTCATTCGCAGATAAGAAGTCATACAAAGTTTCAAAAACTTAAGGCTGACCTCCTTCAATACACGCTTTCCAAAAGGACAATTTTTCAATCTTTGACTCAATTTTGTCTGTTACTTTGAATATAGTGATTGAACTGTTCTGAAGTCTCAAGTTGAGTTTATTTAATTATAGAAAAATATCTGATAAATATGCAAGACTTTAAAGCCTGTCCTAATCTTTGGAGCAAGAGGAAAACAATGGTCTTCAAAATATACCTGGACTTCATGGCTAAGTTCAAACATACATGTAAATACCTTACCTCCATGTGCAAAAGTAATGTACTGTGAACGCTGTTCATTTCCTCACACAGCACTTTAAACAATATAGAGTTTCATGGTTGTGAAATTTACAACTTTTAGGCTCATCAAGAACATCTGTGAGTTCACTAGATAGAGGTTTGGATGCAAGACTTTGTCTATGAATGCAGAATTGACTCCCTGGTACATAGTGAACTACTACTTTAATTTGATTGCATATACCTATAAAACAAACTTACACAGAATTGCCTTTGTCAGTGCATACAGAACTACAATTCAACCAACTAAAGTCCCTTTCAATGAAATAACCAATGATGGCATTAAAATATTTTTGCTTATGGTAGGTTCTGTCAATGGGTAACAAAGCAGCAGGTTGTCCTCAGTTTCATTTTCTACAAAGTACCTTGTGATGACAAACAAAATAGATAAATCAGTAACTTGTACACTATTTTTTTATTAATTGTTACATTTATTGGGGTAATATTGGCAGGTAAAAATTACATAGGTTCCAGGTGGACAATTCTACATTACATTTTCTATGTGTTGCTTGTGTGGTCAACACCCACAGTCAGTTTTCCTTCTATCACCATATATTTCATGCCCCCTCCCTCCTCCACAATCCCCTCCCCTTCAGGTAACCATTAAAGACTAAATCATAGACAGTGTCCCTGATTTTTTCTTTTTCTACTTTAGAATTATATCCCACATATAAAAAAAGTCACACGTTCCTTGATTTTTTTCAGTCTGACTGATTTTGCTTAAAATGATGATCTCAAGTTCCATCCATGTTGTTGCAAATGGCAGTATTTCATAATTTCTTACCATTGAATAATATTCAGTTGTTAAATGTACTACATCTTCTTTACCCAGTCATCTATCAAAAGACACTTTGGTTGTTTCTGTGACTTGGCCACCATTAATAGTACAGTGATGAACATTGAGATATGTATATCTTTGCTTACTAAGGTTTTCAAGATTTTTTGGGGATAGATACCTGGAAGGATTGCTGGGCCATATGGTAATTTTGTTCTTAATTTTTTCAGGAACCTCCATATTGTCTTCCACAGTGTTTGTGCCAATTTACATTTCCACCAGTGCAGCATCTACATCTTCATGGATAGAAAATAATTTACTTTTTCTAATTTTATCTATGATCACTGCTTCAACATCACCAGACATTTCCTGAATTTGTCAAGTCACTACATGGTTTGAAAAAGAGATAATATTGGTTTTGCAGACATACTCTTTCCCAAACATACAAAAAATGGCATCCTTAATACAAGGAGAAATTAAATCTTTAGCTTTGGGTAGTTTTTACTACAATTAACTATGCAATAAGCGATACAGTATAAAACCTCAACTGTATTTTCTGACAACTGCATTGTTTTTCCTTCCTGATATGATGTATGAAGTATTTAGTTGGATGCTTTCCTATGCACTGAAAATAATGTGTTTCTTTGTTTTTATGCATAGGATATTTAGTGTTTCATGCACCCATTGGATAATACGTCCTCACATACAACACACAAAGACTTAGGGCAGTCACCATCCCCTACAAGTACTTATATTTAATATACTCCTCAGAGTATTTCCTTTTCTTCCATGTAGTACCTGAGGCTCTCATCTTTTTATTATCTGTTGGTGTGGTTGTACCCATAGCTGCAGACATGTATTGAGAAGTACTTGGTGATAGGTGATAAGCCAAATATATTTTGTTTTTTTAACCATTCCTGTCTTCAACCAGTGATCCATAATTAACATGCTTAAAAATCACTGACAATAATAACTGAAACCATGTTAAACATTAAAATTTTTAAAATACTCGAAAAGGCTCACGATTAAATATGAAGCATTTATTTTGACTCAGTCAACAACAGGTATATGTTTATTGGGGAAGTTCTAGAAATGTCACAAATAGGTTGTGCTAAAGTGGTGAGTAATGATTTGTAGAAGGAGGTTTTGGGGAAAGGATCATGACCACACCCGCATGAATCACCATTCCCTAATGTGATATAATTTTGAAGTGTCTCCATTAATGATGATTTAAGCTCACCATTTATTGTTCCATAACTAGTGTTTTGAATTTTTTTTATTTTACTTGTTTTTCACCATTACTGATTATTCTTCTCATACCCCTGAATGGCCCAGTATGTACCCCAGGGGTATGTGTAGCACCACCTGTGAACTGATGGTCTATGCTATATATCATGGATATAATCTTACCTTGAGAAAGTTCCAAAATAGTTATCAACCATCCTCGTCAATGAAGAAAAAACAAAAACAAAAACCAGTATAAACCCATATAATAACTAATTATAAGAATTACAGCATTGTGTTATAGCTGTGCAGATCAAGATTTAAAGGGGAAAATTATATATATGATAAAAGCACACTAATATACACATGAAATAATAAGAAGGCTGGCCTTGGGTCTTCTGAGTTAAATATCTAAATTCATTAATACTGTGAAGAAAGAAAAATCATGCACACCTATGACTAATCATTGATCCATGTTTGAATCAATTGTTAAATACTCATTAGAAATAGAAAAAAGAAATATGAAGAGTCTAAGCATTGTCAGAACTTGGGAGGGAAAATCAAAACAATAAATGGGCAGATTAAAGCAAATTAGTAAACCTTTCTCAAAATGTATAACATTGTGGGGATAATTATCAATGTTCTCTTTCCAATTACGATGTTAGTTGGTAATTGATCTGCTGCATACAAGTAGATGATACTGATGGGACAGTTCTCTCTCAGTTACACTGTAGAGGCCAGAAATAGACTCACCCTGAAAGCAAGTGATAGCTCAATTTTCCAGCATCAGCAGAATGACCACTTAATATCTCTTTCTATAAAGAAACCTCTTCCAGGTGATTTGGTAAAAGAAACTTAAGTGAAATAAAAGTTAAACTATTTGGTTTTAGAGAACTTCAAAAAGCTCAAGCGGTATCTCACATCAGTTATCTGTATTGGGAAAACTGGGATTCATTACCACCAAGTATCTATTCTGTAAGGTAATGTCATTTTAATTTTAAAACTATACCAGTGCAATATATCAACTGAATATTTATTTTATTATTAAAAGATGAATCTAGAATATAACATAGCTTGCTATAAGCAATAAAATACAGCTTTATAACTTTTTATAATTATATCCAATAGAATTGAAACTGCTATGCCGTGTTTACAATGAGCCACCTAACCAATCAGTTGCACTTATTTGTTTCAGTTGTGGTACAGAAAAACAAGCTACCAGAATAATTTTCCTATGTGAAACATGCTTATAAAGGAGAAAGAAAAAAAATGGGGACAAAAAGAGACCACAATCAGAGCAGGGGTACTTAGTAGTGAGCATCCTGTACCCTCCCAGAAGTAGGGTACCCGAGTAGGCCAGCTGAAATGAATAAGAACACCTCTCTTGCTGCATCTGACCACACTATTTATTCTAATCAAAATAATAGTGAGAGAATAATGATTTATTCAGGTGAGCAATTGTTCTAGCAATGAAGAAGCTGCCTTAGGTTAGCATTAGAACAAAAGAAAATTCAACTTTTACACGTTCACCTCAACCATTGTCACTGTATGTCAAATACAAAGCTACAAAGACATGATATTTATGGTACCTTTGTATTAATAGTAAATTTGTAAAATGCTGTTTCTACACACAAGTTACTTAATTGTACATTTAGATAACCAAAAAAATAAAATTCTTGATGTGCATTAGAATTACCCAGATATATAATTTACATTTTAGTTTTTCAATTTTTCTAAGTAGATAACACAACTGTTTGTTGAATCTATTAATCCTCCAGCACCTGTAGCTTTAAAATAATCATATTGATTTAAACACATGATAAATATAAAAGTAAAAGTGCTATGACTGTGTAATTATATTTTGTCTAACTTTTCGTGCATCCATATTTTAGACACTCACTTCATTTCTCTCCATCTTTTAATGCTTTCTGCCTTTCCTGCTTGACAAGTACTTTCTTAGTAACTCTTATTTTTCGTTTATTAGCCTCAATGAGTAATGTCTCTTCTGGGCTGGAAAAGCCTTAGATAGTGATTTTGATAACAGACTTCTTTGCAGGCAGTAGGGTCTCCTGTGCTCTGAACTACTCTCTAAGGCAGCTCTAATTGACCAAGACTTGATATTATGGAGTGTCCCCCACAGTTCATTCTTTAAAGCAGAGACATGCATTAATAAGTCAACTGAGAAATAAATCTGACAGTTTATGAAATAGGTTAAGAAACTAGAGAAAACATTTCACTATTTGATTTTAAACTCTTTATTTATAATTACTTTATATAATTTGCAGTTCATGCAAAAAGGACACAATAATTTAAAAAAATCAAGACAGCCTAAATTTAAAAAAAAACATTCCCAGTTTAACTATATATTAGGATTGTTTAAGGGATCCTAATATAGAGTTAAATTGGAGAAAGACAGGCCAGGGTTAAACTTTGGATGTCTGTTAAAAAGTAAAACATGTGACATAAATAAGAGTAACTGGGAAGGATTTATTCTTGAATTGGTGCACAGAAAATGACTTTACTAAGAACAAACATTTGAGCCTGAATGGCAAAACGAAAACAGTCACGGTCAGACCTAGAGAAAGGGCATTTCAAGTAGAAGAAACTAATGGCACTAAGGATGAAGACATACTCAGCATCTTAGAACTTTGTGAGTTTAATAACTAAGGGCAGTATGGTATGACAGAAGGTATGAGATGCAGGCAGGTTTCCATAGGATACATAAGTTGTCAGATCCCATAAGTTGTTAGCTAGGACACTTTGGACCATAGGAGAGAAGACTGGGATATGGATAAAAATACAAGCATCATCTATTTACAGGTGTAACTTGAAGCCATGAGAATGAAAACATGTAAAAAGGTAAGAAGGTAAAACAATAATAACAACAACAACAACAATGGAACATGAGGAAAATTAACATTTAACAGTGAGCAAAAGAAGAGAAACTATAAATGGCAAGAAACAAGGGTCAAAAAATTAACAAGGTGAAGATAAAATTGGAATACCTTAGACTGAAAGGGAACAGATAAAAAACAAATTAAACAATATAATTAAATGTCATGCAAACAGAAAAAAAAATGTTCCCAATAGAAAATGGCAAATAAAATTATTGGTGAATTTTTCTTATACTGTTTACTTAAAGTGGTGGAAGAAAAATCTGACTGCAGTAGACAGAAGAGTAAAGATGCGAATGCAGTAGAGTAAAAAGTAAATTAAAAGTAAAGAAATAGCACGCTGAACAGGTGTACCATTTTAAACAAAACAGAAAACAGCAGTTCTGTCCTGTTCCAAACACCTGTGACCTTAGCCCAGTGAGACTAGGTTGACCATAGGTACCATTTGAAATAGGACAGTACCATTGTTTTTTGTCCTGTTTAAAATGGTATGCCTGGTCAGCCTAAGAAGTAGCACCAGCTGATGAAGACCATTTTCCAAGGTGTTTGTTTTGGAGGTGAAAAAATACTGAATTGGGAGTATTTTTTAAATAATAGAAGTGTAAGTATACTTATAGGTTGTGAGCAAGGAATTACTAGAAACAAAGTATCAAAAGAGTAAGTTAACAGTAATAGCCAACCTCAGTAGAGGATTAAAGGATCAGATTTCCCTGCCACTGCCACCAACTATTCAGGGGATATGAGACATTTTTTAATACTTTAGCAATTTGAAACATCCAAAGATATTTATGTGGATACTTCACCCAAAAAGATATACAGATGGCAAATAAAAATATGAAAAGACACCCCACATCATGTGCCATCACAGAAATGCAAATTTAAACAAAAATGAGATACTACTGTACACCTGTTAAAAATAGCCAAAATCTAAAGCACTGACATCAAATGCTGGTAAGAATGTAGAGCAACAGAAACTCCTATTCATTGTTGGTGAAAATGCAAAATTGTTTGATGGTTTCTTACATAATTAAACATACTTTTACCATATGATCCAGCAATCACATTTCTTGGTATTTACTCAAAAGTTAAAAACCTATGTCCACACAAAAACCTTCATGTTCATGCTTATAACACTTTATTCATAATTGCCAAACCTGGGAAGGATTCAAACTGTCCTTCAGTAGGCAAATGGCTATATGAACTGTG
>PVKE010046153.1:0-12362 GCA_004027555.1 Craseonycteris thonglongyai | reverse complement strand
ATTGAAGTGATAAGTTTTCGATTTTTTTGGTTTACTACTCATGTTCATGGCCTCATGGGTATACTAGAATGCAAAGAAATATGACAATTTAAAGAATAAATATTGAATTAAATATTTTCCTAGACAATTCAAAAACTCATGAACTGCGGCAATTATCTCCATTACATTGAGAAAAATAATAATACTGCATATTACGATCAGGGACAACAATACAAGTATATTAAAATCTAATATAGATATATTCAAATTTACAAGAAGTATGTTAAAGTTACAATATATTTATTATGGTTTACAATACTGACTTCTTAATTTAAATAGAATTATTGTTATTCCCAATATATTTGTAATACTGTCCCTTATTTTTCTCTCAGTGTAATGACCGCAGTTTAGAGATCTGTTGCCGAGAATGCTCACTTATCAAGTAAATAGATAGGTAAGAAAAGCAATTTAATTTAAAACAAAGAAAAGGTACCGGTACTTACATTTCAAACAGAAGAAAAATTGAAACTCAACGTGGTCACTGAGGATAAATAATATATTGATTGATAATAATACTGTTAATATAAAAGAAAAGAAGCTACCGTATGACACTACCAAATATTCAAGCTAACTGACTGTGTTCTTCGATGAGTCGAGTCGTAACTGTTGCATTCACGCGTTGCGTCCGGTGACAAGTGTAACACATAAGTCAAAATGTATTGTCTGGGTGGGCAGAGATCACAGTGTCAGGCTGTCAGAATTCTAGGAATTCATGACCTTGGCAAATTCCCAGAATGCATTAAACTATTGCTAGAAAGTTTTGTCTTCTACAATTGCTTCAAAGTCCATGGTACACAGAATTCCACCCCAGACATTGCGAGCGATCGACGATCGACCAAAATTGGCCTCGTGATCGACGGTCGACCGCGATCGACTTGTTGGCCACCCCTGATATACAGGATCATGTCATCTGCAAAGAGTGACAGTTTAACTTCTTTTCTCCCGATTTTAATACCTTTTATTGCTTTCTCTTTTCTGATTGCTCTGGCTAGAACTTCCAGAACTATGTGGAACAGCAGTGGTGACAGGGGGCATCCCTGTGTTGTTCCTGATTTTAGGAAAATAGACTTCAGCTTTTCCCCATTTAGTATAATATTTGCTGAGGGTTTGTCATATATGGCCTTTATTATGTTGAGGTACTTTCCTTCAATTCCCATTTTATTCAGTGTTTTTATCATAAATGGGTGTTGTATCTTGTCGAATGCTTTTTCTGCATCAATTGAGATAATCATGTGGTTTTTGTCCTTTGTTTGGTTTATGTGCTCGATTACATTGATTGATTTGTGTATGTTGAACCATCCTTGTGCCCCTGGAATGAATCCCACTTGGTCATGGTGAATAATCTTTTTGATGCACTGTTGTATTCTGTTAGCTAAAATTTTATTTAAGATTTTTGCATCAGTGTTCATCAGTTAAACTAGCCTATAGTTTTCCATTTTGGTATTGTCTTTCCTATATTTACTTTCTATTTGAAGATTTTACTGATGCAACATAATAGTACAAAGAGAATCTCCTTTGATAGAAGCGCTGTAATAAATAGTGAGACTAGTTAATGGTTACAAATATTAATATGTCTCTGATCTGGGCTTTGAAGGACCGGATTCTATTTTTATGTTAGAAATTATTTTATTTTGTGACCTTGAACAAGCTGCTGAAGTTCACTGTCTCATAATTTTCTGTAAGTATAATGAGTTTAGTATTGTTTTTCCATTCTGAGATAGATTGGAATGCTCTTTTGGAAGAGTGATTGTCTATTAATCTCATTAACATTTTTCTTAATATTTCATGTCTTTTATATGGAATACTTGTGTGAAAATATTTCAACAAGTCTTTCAAGGAAAGATCTATACTAATATGCTATGGCTCTCATAAATGATAAGAATTTCACCTTAGAACTTATATAACTAATAATACTATCAGCCATGGTCTATACAGCAATTTTGCTCATTAAATTAAACAGTTCATTTCCCAAAATTTATGCTTCATGGAAACTGCTTTTCTGCCTAATCAATCCTGTCATCAACTGAGCAATTAACTTGCCCATGGACGTGCACGATGTTGATCTGTCATGAGCATTAGGTTTCCTTCTGATAGATTAAATACTGTAGTTTCAAAAAATCTATGTTTCTGCAATTATGTTTCTTCATAAGGAATCAATAAAGGTAATGGCGTGCCCTCTAATTGCTGGGAGAGCTTTCCATAAAGTGTCTTATTTTCCTTTGGAAAAGAATAAAACATTGCCTCATTAATATCATAATTATCAGTCTTATAATACATTAAACATTTGAAAGATACATGTTTTGCTGCAAGAAAGGGTGAAGCTAAAATGTATCAAACCTGAAGCTTGGGGGCTCCAGGAAAACAACTTTATTTCTCTGTTGTGTAATATATCACCTGAGAATAGGTAACTAATAATTGTTTGAGTGAAGAATGAATAGATGGATGTATTTACAGGTGTGCTTTTAACTGACAAGTTCTAAAGTCACAAAGATCCGGTTTTAATTCTTTACAATTTACTTCACATTATTGTCCTATTTAAAAATTCCTAGTATGATTTCCAATTAGAATATTATTTTAAAGTTAGAGAAAGATGAACCATAAACCTTTTTTTTTTAAGATATTCACAGGAGAATTACTTATCAATTTCTACTTCCCCCTAAATTCTGGGTACTTGTATTTCAATAATGTCTACTACCTATATTTCTGATATTTTTATAGAAGTTATACCATTTAATCTTCAAAACAACCAAGTACATTATATTAAAAGTCTGAAAGGAGGAGGAGAAGGGAATTTGGCCAAATCACAAATCATATGGCAGATAAGACACACAGACTAAATTAAACCTCAGGGCTATTTTACTATAAAATCAAGTCTATGTTCATTTTCCTCAATTTCTTTTTCTTTCTTCTATTTTTAGAATTTTTAAATAATCTCCATTATCAGAGATCATAATCTCTGTAAGTTTGCCACATCATCTGTCTTTTAAAATCAGGAGAAAGACAAGGAGATAATTTTAAAAACTACAAAGGAGTATGGATACAGCTAACTTGGATTATAATAAATTTGTACATTAATCTTAATGCATTGACATAGGTAGAGCCTTAGAGCTGAACTGATGTGCTTCAATGGCTGCCAACATGAATCCAGATAAATGACAGCAAAAAAAAAAAAAAAAAAAGTGAGCAGTATGTCTTAAATTTAGAGATCAGAGAAAGTCACACAGTGAACCACCCAGCAGCACCTACCTCACTTCCGACACACACACACACACACACACACACACACAGATATTAAAATGAACAATAAGAGAAACCCCCTGAGTATGTGTGAGACGTGAGAAAAAGCATATTTGGCATAGTCTTTGGGGATACACAGTCAGCTACTGGGACACCAATTGAACCCTGTTGCATCATACCATCCTTGTCTGTAAAATGAGGTTCATAATACAAACTTTGGAGGTGACAGGTGCTCAATTAATTGTAATTATTTTTTCCTTTTTTTTTGTCTTAATGCTCCTGGCTTCTCCTTATGAATGAAAAGTAAGTCATAAATATAGTCCAAAAGCGTGTGTAAGGAACGAATCGGTAGGACACAGCAATACTTGACTAGGTGATCACAAGTAGTTTATAAACTTAATTTTGCTGTAACAAACATGGTTAGCACTAGTAGGCAAGAGAACGCTCTATTCTTGAATCCCCACAACAATAGTATTTATGAGAGAGTTGTTATGGGGGTTAAATGAGTAATGTAGTATTGAATAATATTAAAATTACTATTTTAATCATGACATCACTATTGTTAGGGCATATTACCGTGCTATTTCAGAATTCAAGGAGATAATACTAATAAATCTCTTAGCATAGTGCCAAATAATAATAGTAATAATAATATACTTCTGACATACTATGGACACTGTCAGACTAATAGTAACTCAACATCTACTAGTTTCTGTTTCATACCCTCAAATTAATAGTTTTCTACTGATTGCCCTCCAAGTACTTACCTTAGACTTCATGTGGCATTATCTGATATGTAATGTTATGACAGACAAACAATGTGTTCAACATTTAGCAAAGTGGATCCAAAGGCCAAAAATTGGGAGCATTTTGCCTATATAAATGTAAAAAATATTTTTTTGAACTTTGCGTTTGAATGGAATTTTCAAGTAAAAATGGCCTCCCCCCTCCCTTCCCAAATGATTTTCGCATTAGTATTAGCCTCCAAAGATCAAACTGACTAGGTAGTGTCCTCAGTTGCAACTGCCAGGCTGTTTCTGGTTCCTTCTTGCATATTCCTTCCTTGGTGGTCCTCTGAGGACAGTAGGAAATAGGATGTCTCAGCAAGGCTTCAGCTCTGGCAAAATTTGTTTCCCAATCCTAGTGAAATAGCGTGGCTGAGCACCTCACTTCAGAGCACTCTGAAGAAACCCTCGAACAGTGACTTTGAAAGAAGGCAGAAGTATGATGAAAATATACCAGATACAGACCCCTGTGGTCACTATGAAGATGCACTGTCCAAATCTCCCTTCAAAAAGTAACACGCCATTCATCTGCCAGGAGTACCGTCAAGAGATGAGATTACCTTCTGACAAAACATCCTCGTGGGCAGTTTTTGTTTGGGAGTTCCCATTGGGTTGGCAACACTTCAGATCTGTGTCATGAACTTCTCCGTGCCCATTCATGCTTTTTCTACAGGTCCCGCTTCTCTGTCATATGTGCATCAATGTCTGGAGGCCTTCTCTACCTAATTGCTCTTTTATGATTTCCATGCACGGATTCATAGTAAGGCACTTATATTTATACTACTAATTGCTTCTCAGTGTCTGCTTCCAAGAGAACCCAGTCAACATGTCTCCTCTACCCAGTCATTATCCCAATAGTTTGACACTCAATCCTCACGCCTGCCCTTGAAAGTAATACCTTTTTGACCAGCCAGACATGAAAGCTCCCTTGATTTTCTTCAAATAATCAAGGTCATTTTTCCTACAGAACTTTACACTTTACTCTGCCTGGAAAGCTCTTAAGGTCTTGGCTCAGATCTGTGATATCTGTTTCCTTGTCATTATTAAAGTCTCTGGATAAATGTCACTTACTCTATAGCCTTTGTGGGTCATTCTGTCCAAAACTGGCCTCCTCACTCCATCTTCACTAAATGCATTTATAGTCTTTATAATATTATTAGTAACTGAAATGTTATTATTAATATGTTCATTTACCATCTGTCTTATCCTCCATAAAGTAGCTTCAAGGGCTTGGTCTTTGCCCGTTTTGTCCATCATCTCTACGGTGCCTTGGACAATATTGGACAGAAGCAAGTTGGGCCAGTCATCCTTGCTGATTTGATCATTAAGTGAATAATTTTCAGCTCTGGAACTTACTTTCCAAAAATAGCTATGTGTCTCAGAGAAGCTGCATAATTCCTCTGAAGTGGATTTTCTATTTAAGCAACATCAATAACAACAACAACAACAACAACAACAACAAAAACACTAGAAAATTATGAGCACCACATGAAGTTAAATGAGTAGGCTCATAATAAATGTTTGGTACTGTGGTCACATGAAATACGTAGTAATGAAACAATTCAGTGAAATAGACTGTTTGTTAAACATACACATTTATGTACAAATTTAAAAAGTGGAGAAATTAAGGCTAAAAGAAGGCAAGCTTTTTGTTGACAATTACACAGTCAAAAGTGATTTTATCTCAATCTTAAAGCCTTATTTCTAACTCGAACTTCTTGACTTGCTTGCTAAGGCATAGGGGTGAGTAGACTATAGCCATAAACTGCAAAATGCAGTAGATAATAGAAATGACTGTAGAACTCTGCTAAACTCAATAGTTCATTTCACTTTGAACAGCCAATAGTCATTAAGAAGAATGAATTTAAAGCAATGACCTAGAAATCAAAAGCATTGTATGACCTATTAGAAATCTCTTGAGCCATTCAGACTGCTAACAATTTTTAAAAACTACTGGCAGTTCGTATGTCATTAAATAACATTTTGAAAATAGCAGTGGAAAATAATATAGATTTCATATATGCTTCAAAACTTTAAATTTCACCATAATTACTAGAGAAGAGCAATAGTAACTTAGTAAAATATAATGACTTTTCTTTTGTCAGTCTGGGTCTGAGAGAGAGGGAAGTTGTCAAGAGAAAATGGTCTGTGTTTTCACTATAACTAAGAATTTGCTCTCTCCACAGCCTATTCTGATGATTCTCTTTCTCTACAGTGCTATGCATATCATCACACTTTATAACCAATTAATATGTAAGTAACTGTATAATGATGGTAATGATACTGTGGCCTTTCCTTCTCTTTTCTTAGGCAGCTCTGCAGATAAATTATAAGTGATCGATTCCTGTTGGAGTGAATAGATGACCTAGTTTTATTGCAATATTCAAGTTTTCCCCCATGCAGTCAAATCCCAGTGTCTCAGTGATTTATCTACCTTTGCTAAATTTTGTATTCATGTTCTTTTTAGCAGTGGCATGGAATTTTAATTAGCTTTTGATAAAATGTGTAAGAATACTTTCTAAACTAGGATTGAACAAAAATTACATTTTTTTTCTACCTCTACATGTCAAGATTTCTGCAAGCTAGTAGAAGCTAAAAAGTGTTATGGTAATAGTTAGTGCATTTGTAACTAACGATATATGGAGTTCTATGTGTGACATTCCCTTGGTTATATCCTGGGGAATCATAACTTCTCTTAGGTTTCTCAGGGTGATACAATATTTTGAGGGAAAACTGTGTATTTATCATTATTTTTACCAGTTATTTTAAAATAATTTTATACTGAGAGAAAATTTATGAAAATTGTACAAATTAACATTACTTTTGTAAACTTCTTGCTAACATCTTCCCATATTTGCTTCATTATCCTCTCTGCATATAAAATCATAACGTACAATAGTTTTATAAATCTACACGTAAGCATGCATTTCTTAAGACTTTTAATTACTTGTCCCTATTCCATACAGTCATTAAATTTAATAAATTTAACATCAGTGCACTTTTTACATACTCTATATTGAATATTCCAATTTCCGTAATTGCCACAGTGACATGCTTTGTATTTATTTTCTAGTGCAAGATCCAGCCTTAGATCAGAAATTGTGTTTAGCTGTCATGTCTATTTAGTTTCCTTCAACTTGGAGTAGTTTCTTACATTTTCCTTCTTTCATGCCATTAATGTTCTTGAAGAACACAACTAGTATTTTTTAAAAGATTTATTTTATTGTTTGAGAGGTGAGAGTAAGAGAGAGAAGTGGGGAGGGCCCAGAGCAGTCTCTATAGTTGTACATCATTAGTTGTAACATGGTTTCATTTCACACAGGTGGATGTGGGGTCACGAGGGTAGGGAACCAAACCTGGGTTTTCCCACATGGGAGGCAAGAACCTTTGACAATGAGCCATCTCAGCGGTTACCAATTATGCCACAGTTCAACATATGGGGTTTGCATGAGCCGAGGCCAGGCCAGGAATCGAACCCTGGACCTTGCAATTATGAGGCAAGTGCTCAGCTGCTGAGTTATCCCAGCATCCCCACAACTAGGATTTTTATGGAATACTCCTCAACTTGGGTATTGTTGATGTTTTCCCTATGAATAAATTCAAGTTATACATTTTGGGCTGGAACACTACATAAGTGATTTTTTTTCAGAGTATCACAACTGGTAATTTTTATTTATTAATATCTCTTAGTGATGATGTTCATTTTGATTGCTTGGTATATTAAGTATCTATTGTTGTATAACAATAGATCCACAAAATTTGCAGCTTAAAGCACACACATACGTTTGTATAAGGGTTTCACTGGGTCAGAAGTCTCAATTAGGTATTCTGCTTCAGAATCTTACATTGCTCTAATGAAGATGTCATTTGAGGCCATGCTTTCATTTCAAGGCTCAACTGCAAATGAATCCGCTTCAGATCTCACACAGTTACTGGAAGAATTCAATCCCTTGCAGGCCACAGAACTGAGGATCTCAGTTTCTTGCTGGCTATAGGTTTGAGGCCTCCATCAATTCCATGGCCCTCTCAGTAGGATAGATCACAATTCAGCAACTACTTCATCAAAATTAGCAAGGGAAAAAGTCTAGCAGAATGATAGATGGATTATAACCTTGGGTAATTTTATCTTGTAAGTGGCATCCCATAATCCTCGCTGTATTCATTGATATTAGTAGCAAATCCTGCTCACAATCAAACAAAGGGCTTTACACAGGCACGGCCACCAAGAGGAGGGTATAACTGGAGCTATTTAAGAGTCTGTCCACGCACACCAGAAGCCTTGTTAAGGTATTTTCTGCTTCCTTTACCACTAAATTAATCATTTCCATTTTGTCATTAACAAATTTATGGGGGAGCTATTTCCTATTCCACAACAACCCTTCCACTATATGGTTTTATCACCAACAATGATTCTTACTGAATGCAATTTACTATATTAATCCTAAAACAGTAGTTTTCTAACTGATAATTCATTTTTTATTTATTAGCCAGCATTCTACTGTTAGGAAACTATTTGTTTATCATATATATTTGCCTATGAATGTACAATCAATATGTGTCATTTTTCTCTGACTGCTTTTAATATTTCACTTTCTCTCTGAGTTTCAGCTATTTATTTATGGTGTACTTTGATGCGACTTTCTTTTTTTATTCTAAATTTGCTGTGGTTTCTTGAACTGCTGAGTGTACTCTTGTATGTGTATATGTATGTGTGTGTATATATATGTGTGTGTGTGTATATATATATATATACACACACACACACACACACACACACACATACATACATCATACAAATTTGGAATATTTTGCCCATTATTTCTTCAATATATTTATGTCCCCCACCTCCAGCTTTGGTGGCTCTATTTAAGTATGTGAGGCTGCTGGATACTGATCTATAGCCTACTGAGGCTCTGCCTAATCAAAAAATATTTTTCTCTCAAACCATTTTGTTTATTTTTCAAGTTCACTGATATTTTCTTCTGCTGTGTCAATATACTGCTTATCCTATTCAGTGTTTATTTTTCTTTTTCAGGTATTGTACTTTGATCTCCAGCATTCCATTTGAGTTTTTTAAATATGTTCTTTTCCTTTCTTCATATTCAATGTTGTAATAATCTACTTAATCTATTTTCTTGAGTTCAATCAACACTCCTTGTATTTTATGCTGCTTTTCATTTTAATTCAAATTCATTTTTAAAATTTGAATTTCTGATTCCATTCTAGTTTAAAATTTGTTCACGCTTGTTTGAGGATTTGGAGTATTATATTACAATTGTCTTTTATTTCGAAGTTACCTTGTTATGAGAAATTTTAATCTCCTGATTTACATTCTCTCTATGCTTAAGAGGCCAGGGGTGTCCTACTTTTTGGCTTCCCTGGGCCACAGCGGAAGAAGAATTGTCTTGGGCCACACATAAAATAAACTAGCACTAATGATAGCTGATGAGCTAAAAAGAAAAAAGTTGCAAAACAATTTCATAATATTTTAAGGAAGTTTACAAATTTGTAAATGCATTCAAAGTCATCCTGGGCCACATATAGCCCATGCTGCAGACTGGACAAGTTTGCTTATCACAGGAGCTTCATACAGAGTCAGCTTTCTTCCTATTTCTGGGTATCCTATTCTGTCTTTTATTCCATACTTACTATTTCTCTAAGAAGCATCATTTGTCTCTCTATATCTCTTTGTCCCCTAGAAAAAAATATGCTTCTGTGTCAGTATCATATCTGGTCCACATCTCTCTCAACCCCACTTTACGTAGCTAGTATTGTGAACTATCAAGTCCCAAGTGTGTGTTCCACATGTTGAACTTAGTTTTAGACTTTCTCTTTCTGTGGGTGAATTGATCTATGCTTTGTTTAAGACTTTTACTTTCTCCTCTTTTGCAAGTCTCTTAAGTTTCTTCTCCCCCATTCCTTGTACCCTTAGTACGCACTATTGAATGTTGGTGTTTATTTCTGTATACATAATTTCATTTGTGAAAATCTGTCTCCTAGAAGTGCAAATTTGTGAAACATGTGTTTTTATTTCATCTTTCTTTTGTTTTTATTTTATTTGTTCATGTCATGCTTATCTGGGATGGTATTTAGAGAAATTCAGATTTAGGTAGCTGCTGTTATGCAAGAGTAACTTTATTCATTCTTCAAGTACTTTAGCACTGATAACTGGTGAGATAATAGTGCAATCATAAAAATATAATCTACCATGATTGAAGATATATACCTTGTTTCAAATAATTGTAAGAATTTCCCATGTATTTTTCCATTAAATCCTTTCAGATAAACATCCGTTTATCTTTTCATCTTAAATATGAAAAAACCTCAGGTTTCAGTGACAATTGGCAGATCTGACGTTTCAACTGAGCTCTCTTTTTCTATAATGTCTATGCTCTTTTCATAACACTTCAATGTATAGACTTTGTTCTCGATTCTGCTATATATATGCCTTGACTAAGCTTCTCAAATTATCTCAGTATCTCAGCTTTATGAAAATAATATTTAAATCATAAATAATAGATTATGCCTCACTGGGTTCTTGAAAAAATTAAGTTTATATGTATCACTTAGTTTTCTGCCTGGTAAACCATAGGCACTTATAGAATATCAGCTTCCTGTTACTCAGTCCTGGATGTAAGAGAGCAGGTAATAAATTTTGCCTCCACCATAATATTTTTTTACACTAAACATATCTGGATGTAACTGGCTGTATGTAGTCATGATATCTTCTCTCCATCACTTTTGATCTTGCACACACAGATGTTTACATTTTTCACCCAGTGCACAACAAAATGGAAGAGTGTTCAGATATTCGGTTCAAACAGCATGCTGTTATTGAATTCTCAACAGCAGGAAAAAGTTCCTCCAGTTTTTTGAAATTTTTGAGAAAGAAGGTGAGGACTTCTTAAAAAAGATCATTACAGGTGACAAAAGTTGGGTCCATCGTTGTGACCTTGAGAACAAAAGGCAGTCCATGGAAATACTGCCGAGAGGAATCAGCTCAGCTGAAAAAATTCAAAACTCTGGCATCAGCTGGGAAGATCATGCTCACTGTTTTCTGAACTCTGAAAGTGTTGTTCTTGTGATATCGAAATTCTTATTGAATTTAAAAAAAAAAAGAATCAAGCAGATTGGAATAAGAACTGAAACACTTCTTCAACACAGCAATGTCAGGTCTCACACAAATGTAATCCAATGCCTGGACTTTTTGTTGCTGCCACATCCACCATAGAGCCCAGATCTGACTCCTAGTGATTCCACCTGTACCCCAAACTAAAGGAACACTTGAAGGGGCAGTGCTTCATCTGTGATGAAGAGGTGAAGTCTGCAGTGAGGAAATGGTTTCAAAAACGAAATACTGAGTTTGTTGTTGTTGTTGTTAAGTTTATTGGGGTGACATTGGTTGGTAACAATTAGATAGGTTCCAGGTGTACAAATCTACATGACATCGCCTGTGTATCGCACTATGTGCTCACCACCCAGAATCAGCTCTCCTTCCATCACCATGAGTTTTTTAAGGATGGGTTTCAAAAACCAGTGCAGCATTGGCAGAAGTGTACTGAATTATAGTGATTTTGTACAAAAATAATTATGCAGTTTTGAAAATAAGTGATGAGTATATTTCTTTTTTTAATTTCATTAATATATCTCTTCACCTTTATTTTCTATGTAAGTGGGGGCAAAATTGATCATCCCACCCTCATAATTTAGAAAGCAGAGATTTGTGCCACATGCTCAGCACCGAAATGAAGTGAGATGTGCCCACTGTTTATGGTGGGTTCAGCTAAAGGTTTTGGAAAAATCTTAAAATCAAAGGAAAACTAAACAAATAGTCTAACTGAAAGGATGAGTTTAGGAGGTATTATTATAACACAAATCCCAGGAAAACCAAACAAGAACGAGGCTCACAAGCAGAGGACAGAACTGGCCTCTGGATCTTTCTGCTTCATGAGCCATGTGAGCATGTGACAAAGAATAGGAGGTCCATATTCAGGAGGCATAGCTGGTTTCTGCATTGAAGACTGGATGACAATTTTTCCTCTTCCATTTTAGTTTTAACTAAAGCTAATGAAATTCTTTGCTTCAGCTAAGTGACCATGTAGATTTCTGGAATTCCGCTTAATATGCTCACAATAATTATAAATCAATATCTAGAGCACATCACATGTTAAAAATCCATGAATAACATTTGGGCTAATGTGATTTATATTCTCTTTAGATTACTTGTTCTAAATTGTAACTTATAATTTAGAGGGTTAGTTTTAACAATTCAATTTAGAGAGGGTTGCTTTTGACAATTTA
>PVKE010046152.1:0-12361 GCA_004027555.1 Craseonycteris thonglongyai | reverse complement strand
CCCCTCCCCCTCTCCCTCCCCCCTCCTCCCCTTCCCTCAGGCAATCACCAAGTTATTGGGTGTGTCCATAGGTCTCTGTGTCTTTGTAACTCTCAGTTTTATATTCCACCTATAAGTGAGGTCATATTTTTCCGGATTCTTTCAGTCTGACTTATTTCGCTTAATAAGATGGTCTCTAGGTCCATCCATGTTGCCAGAAATGACTGTAATTTATCATTTCTTATCGCTGAGTAGTATTCCATTGTGTAAATGTACCACATCTTCTTTATCCAGTCATCTATCGAAGGGCATTTTGGTCATTTCCATGTTCTGGCCACTGTGAACAGTGCTGCGATGAACATGCGGGTACAAACATCTTTAAAGATTAAGATTTTCAGGGTTTTTGGGTAAATGCCCAGTAGAGGGATGGCTGGGTCATATGGTAATTCCATTCATAATTTTTTGAGGAATCTCCATACAGCCTTCCGTAGTGGTTGTACCAGTTTACATTCGGTGGGCTGAGTTTGTTCGCAGCCTTCAGGTGTGTCTCATCCAGGCCAGGAGATGGCGGTGCAGGGGTCACAGCAGGCAAAGCAGGCTGGCTTTACATGGCTAGAATATGCTTATTTCTGCTAGAATTTAAACAAGTTGATGTGTAAGACTTTGAGTTTGGTGCTTGTGATTTTTGAGCGAGTGCTCCAGCCTGCTTTGCAATAAACAACATAGGCCATCTGTTGGTTTATTTATATGACAGTCTAGTCTGTTCACCTCTAGCTGCGTGCATTTCCTCTTCCGCCACAGAAATGTTAACCCGTTATCCTTGTCACTGGTTCTATCTTCCTTGGGGGAATCAAGGCTACCTGCCTTACGTAAGGAAAAGAAGTGTCAGAAAAGCCTGAGTCAGGCAAAGGATCCAGATCCTGACCAGCCTTCTGCTCATTTTCCTCCAACCAAAGACCCTCTGAGAGACTCTTGGGAAAATCACACACATGACCACCAATACACACACACACACACAGACACACACACACACACACACACAGTGTCAGCCATCTTGCTCTGAGCCTTCTGGGTGATCAGGTGACCACACCAGTGATCAGTGGTCAGCTTGGCTCTTAAACTGTCTCAGAACCCAGGACATTCCAAACCAACTGTCACAGGACAGCACTGCCAAGAAACAGCAGTTCCTTCAACTGACCAGCCCTAAATGAGCCGTTAATGCAACAAACTTGGAAAGTGGCCTCTGGGCTGGAGCTTTGGCAGTTTGATGAATTAAGTCTGCAGCCTTGGCACATGATCTCAGCGACTGTCTGCAGCCTTGACTGAGACCTGCAGAACTTCGGCAGTGGCCATACTTCAGCAACTGCTGTTCTGCCCTCGTTTGATATTTTAGGAGGCGGCATCTCCAACAGGCCCTCAGATGGAGCTGGGAGGACACAGGCCAACCATCAGTTCATTGGTGGCTGCTGATCGCAAATCACCCAGGGAATTTTGTTTGATGTGAACAAAGAGAGTGTGTGGAGGTGGTTGGTTAACAAATATGGACCAGCTGCTTCCAGGCCATCCTAATGGGTGGAAGGAAAGCAAAAGAGAGGAACAGGAAAGAGAGAAGATAAAATATTTTCATAGTTGTCTCCTATATGTGGGAAGCTGAGTAAGCTATAATTATTAAACTTGAATCAACTTAATGATTTAATTTCCATAGTACCTTCCAGGGGGTTATCTATTGGATGGACCCTGTTCTTTCTGAGGAAGACAAACACTTCTCCTCATGGGCTTTTGATTTTTCTATAATGAAAATCCACCAAGAAAGATGGTGAGAAATGCATTCACAATAGAGAGAGCTATTGACACCTTATTGCTAAAAGACAGGAGGTAAGTTGGAATAATCTATTCTCAGTTCAATATTCTGACCCCATTTCTCACTGGCTTCCTAGAAGAGCCATCTGAGTCAAACGTGGGCTTCAGGGAGACCAGGGAGTTTATCCTCCACTTAAAACACCTACCAGATTGAGTGTGTGAGAAGTGCCTATATCATCTTTTTACAAGATTTATTGTTTGAGAGAAGGTGAGAGGGAGAGAGAGAAGGGGGAGCCCAGAGCAGTCTCTACAGTTGTACATCATTAGTTGTGACATAGTTTTATTCCACACAGGTGGACGTGGGGCCACACAGGGCATGAACCAAACTCGGGGCCTCACACACAGGAAATGAGAACCTTCACCTCGGGGCTCAGTGGTTTCCAGTTGTGCAGCAGTTCAGCAAATGGGTTTGCATGGGCCGGGGATGGGATTCAATCCCTAGACCATGCAAGCGCTCAACCTGCTGGATTATTCTGCATCCTGCAATACTTGTATTTAGATGAGACCATATAGACAAGCAGCAGAGCACAGAGACTTAGAGCATGAGTGCTGATGGTTAAGGTTGTGGGTTCAAATTCCACATCATAGTCACAAAAACCTGGGAAAGTCATGCTGGCCTTTGGCTTCAATTTGCTTCACTTTTCATTCAAATTGTAAGAAAGCCGATTTACAGTATTTTGTTATGAGGTGAAAAATGATCAAATGTAGGTAAATACTGAGCACAGAGGACTAGTCCTTCATTGGTGATCTGTGTTTACTTACACAATGTCTGGAAGAGTAAGCTAGACACTTGGTGGTGGGTCAAGGCAGAGAGGTGCTGCAGTGGAAGCTGGGTCTTCCCTTCATCCTTCACATGAGTGTGATGCTCTACAGCCCATGGAGACGACCCGATACTCTCCTGTGACCCCACATGAACCCCATAGGGTGCGTAGAGGAGGGGCTCTGGTCCATCCTTAGGCCTTATTTAGGGAGGCTTGGTGAATTTCCCAGCATTAGAACACTGATGAGTGACAGATCTGGGACAGGAGATACTATTTCCCTGGGGACAGAGACCCCTGAACAACTGAGTCTCCTAGATCATGCCCTGGACCCATGATTCAGGAGCTTCTCTCAGTCACTTCTTCAGATTCTTCCACCTCAGGGTTATAGTAGGAAAGAGTGGATGCTCTGGGGGAGATGTCTGAGCGGTCTTCTTGCCTCTACGTTTCAATTCCTGGTCCAATAGATGACACTTCATTCTTGAAACGAAGCCCCCTGAGGGATTTTGGG
The DNA here is from genome assembly GCA_004027555.1 of Craseonycteris thonglongyai. Taxonomy (NCBI): domain Eukaryota; kingdom Metazoa; phylum Chordata; class Mammalia; order Chiroptera; family Craseonycteridae; genus Craseonycteris; species Craseonycteris thonglongyai. Next base: position 9,253 of record PVKE010046152.1, on the reverse strand, counting down.
AAGTCCAAGCATGGTTCCGTCCTCCTCCACTATCTTCACCCTCAGGTGCTCTACAGTAAGTGTTTCTGATGATCAAGTGAGCAAACCCAGTGACTAGTTTTCTCCTCCCTGCTTCCCAAGGTACCTCAGACCCCAGGATGTTCCCAACCAACTGCCGCATGAAGGCTGTGCAAACAAGAAGCTTCGCCTCCACCTGCCCTTCCTGGATGAGCAGCCAAAGCCAAGTCACTGCGCGAGACGCCCGCGGGCTAGTGCTTTGGTAATGAACTGAAGTGAGCCTTGTCCCCGAGTGCCTCCCAGTGACAGGCTGCAACAATTGTCTGTGCAACTGGACTGGGGCCTGGTAGTCACTGGGCAAAGGCTGCCCCAGCTCAGAGTGGGCACCTTCCCTGCTCACTCTTTCCTCACCAACTTCAGTTTCACCAACTGCTCATCCATCCCCAGACCCTGCAGACTCCCTTAACTTCTTAGAGGGACTCTTTCCATAAACAGACGGTGGCCCCCACCCTGGGCATGTCACTGAGGGTCACACAAGTGTCCTTTCTCCTTGGTGGCCAAATATTCGTTTCACTCACCCAATGGCACAAGCCCTTCTCCCCACTCTCCAGCCAACATGCAAACAGCCAGGGAGTGTCTCCACAGGAGCCCATGGAGAAGCCTTTCTGAAGATGTATTGTGTTTTGTCAGAGAGAGAGACAGAAGGGGGAGGGCCCAGAGCAGTCTCCACAGTTGACATTAGTTTTCCATATAGTTTCACTCCACAGGTGGGCACGGGGCTGCACAGGGCAGGAACTGGGCTGGGAGCCTCCCCCATAGGCCCTGGCAAGGACTGAACTGGGGGCACACCCCAGTTCAGCATATGGGTCCGCATGGGCCAGGGCCGGGATTTGATCCTCAGTCTCCGGGGCTGCAAAGCGAGCGCTCAACCCGCTGAGCCATCCCAGCTTCCCTGAGATGCCTTTCTAAAAACCTCTGTTCCTGACTGCTAATGCTTCTTTTCAGATTTTGACTACTATGCTAAGCAAACTTTGTCCTGTAAGTCCACTTTCCTGTAATGTGTAGTCCCAGGAAGGTTCCAGATCCTCCTGCTGTAACGAAAGTAGCCGGGGTGTTTTTCCACTGTTTAGATTCCCTGGGTGAGAGTGGACAAGACTGGAATTAGCCAATAGTACATTTTTTCTGAATGGAGAGACACTTCCATGCAACCAATTTGAAGGAAGTTGCAAAAGTATGAGTTGGGAGTTGAAACAAAGCCGTCATGGACAGAGACACCTCTGTGTAACATAGTGGGGAGGGGAGCGTGGTGGCAATGTCAAAATACTTTGATCCAAGTTACCTAGTGTGTTTGCTGTGACAGCATTCAGAAAATTAACGTGAACTTACTTCTGGGGCAGGAGGCACATTCCCCATTGTTGCTTTGCGCTATAAAACTGTTGTCTCCCCCGCGCCAATCTCATGCCATCACAAGGAAGCGTCTGGGAAAGCTGAGGCCCAAAGCAATGATTTCGGTAAAGCTCCTTGAAGCGGGCATCGGGGACAGCTCAGACCTGATGGAACAATGTCGGCTGTCTCCCCCTTATCGGATGGTTTCTAAACAATGACTCCATCCCCTGGGACTGTGCGTGTGTATGCAGGCACAGTACGTGTTGGAATACAATGGGGACTTTCAGGAAAAACAGTTGCCAAGCACAGAGTTCATAGACCTGGAGGTTAAAGTTTAACTTCCTTACACAATAGCTAATAAAAGCTATGCATTGGCCCCATTCAGGGCTCAGTCCTTGAGGCCTGAGTTCCTTGGCCTCACTTTCAATCTATTCTTGGCTACTGTCTTTCTTAACCCTGCGTGGCCCTTCTTGCATCCTCTGGCTCTTGTCGTGTGGGACACAACACCCATCTTGCAAGACTCTAGGTATGAGGTTGAGTACATTTCACCTGCTACCAAACCGGACCCCTCCACTGACTGAGTGACAGAGGGGAGGGCACGGTGTCCATTAACCTCATACCATGGCAACAGGTCACCCTCGGATTCTCAGAGGAGGTACATGCCACCTGCTGTTACAGATGTGTGTTTTTATGTCTAGTAGCATGTCACTGAAGAGCCAATCGTTTCAAAAATGCAATCTCAGTGTCTCAATGATCATCCTCTGTTTTTTGAGAATATGTTATACATAAGAAAATGTACTTAACCCATCACCACAATGCTGGATTCACTACAAGTTTCTGAAGTTAATCACTTTAATAAGCTCCAGCAAGGTAAAAACGGCACTGAATGTACATACATTCCCTCTTTTCCCAATGGAAAACTACCTGGGAAGTGAGGGGTGCTGAATATAACAGGAAATGATATATTTATCAGTCTACATGAAAAACGCTAAGGAGAAAATTTAAAGGATGAAAAAGGATTTTGAGAAATATGAGCTAGCCCATATGAAGGAAAAGCATTCAGTGTGCCAACATGAACATACCTCTGTGAGTAGAATGAATAATCCCCACTGGAACTGCAAAGCTATCCCTAAAGAAAATGACTGCTTCCAAACTGTGGTTGAGAAAGAAAATTTCAGAACCAGGAGACTAAATGCTGATATTCTGAGAATAAACCGGGTGCATTTTTTTAAAATGCCATACCCATTTGTTTCTAACAGTACTGAGCCACCTGACACTTCTAGAACAAACAGTTTAAAATTTGTTCCAGCTTAAATGAAAAGCAGCATAGGAGACATATTTTTCATTACAAAGTGAGTAAGGTTCTGGGAGCTAATGTGACAATAGCCCATAATACTTTACTGAACACCGTAAACTTGCTAGAGAGCTCAGCGTAAGCATTCCTACCATGTGAGGTCAGGGATGTATTAATCATCTTGATTGGCACCATCATTTCCTAATGTGTATCATTTGGCACAGTGTATACCTTAAATCCACACAATACTTAGTTGTCAATTGTAGCTCAATATATCTGGAAAAATAAAATTATTGGAAATTCATTTTTAAATGTTCTATTTATCTCTATAATAATGATCAACTTTTGTAAATTCTCCTCATCAGCTCTGCACATCACCTATTTTGTCCCTGCATGCAACCACACCTATGTACTTAGTTACCTAGCTCTGTGAATTCACTGAACCGGTTCTCTGTCACTGTGTGTGTGAAAGGCTGATTGTTCACTGAGAAATTAAGACTGGCATATCACACATCTCTGCAGTGCACATCTGTTCTGGAGAATGGGTTCAGTTGAATATATGTGTGTATATATACATATATGTAATATGTATATAAATATATTTATATTAATTTAATATAAATTACAGTGCCTGTAGTTTATAATACTAATAATAACATGTATTATTATTATTACAGGCACTTCTCTGAACGATTTCCTTGAGAAGGTGGGGGGTGGGGGATAATCAGGGGTCTGGCAAATCTCCAGACCTCTAGCACGACCCCTCTTCAAAAGAGCTCATCACAAAGATTTACCACTGTAATGTGTGTCCACTGTCATCATCCATGTGAGGATCCCCCAAGGGCCACTGGATGGTGTGAACTGTGCCTTCGCCTGTCACTCAGCCACAACTCAATCACACAGCTCTTGCTTTCTCTCCCCTCCCCCCAGTCTCTCCCCTGACCAGGATCTCAGCTCCGTCCTGACACCCCTACCCTCTTCACAGAGACCCTCCCCCTTAGGTCCCATGGCTCAGGCCCCAGCATCCTGGGGCAACCAGGGTGAGAGGGTGGTTCCCTGAGCATCTGACCTCTGTCCTTTTAATGATGGAGAATGGCCTCTTCTCAGCACCTCCCTCCTGTATTCCTTGTTGATAGACCTGCTGCACTCCCCTCCCCCAGCAGAGGTAGATGGGAAAGGAATAAAGGGGGAGGGTCCACTGTTTGAATGTGGGAGCAGAGAGAGGCAAAATTCCTCAACCTTCCCAAACAGTGAGGCAGGGCTGGTCTCAGGGCCCTGCCCTTCTCCTGGGTTGAAAGCAGGACACATTGTCCTCAGGGGACAGTTTCAGGGCTTCTGTACCCCCTAAAGGGACATCAGTGAGCTTGCCCTCTGCGGAGGCCACTCTGTGGAACTGAGGGGTCAGTGTGGTAAGGTGGGTGCAGCCCAGTGAGGGGCCCTGGGTGAGGAATGTCTCCTTTGTGAAGAGGGGGCAGTGGAAAGGGTAATGCTTAGGTCCCGCCTGCCCCTCCCTCAGGCAGGATGCTGACTCTGAACTTCAGGCATGGAGCTAAGTGCCATAGCAGCAGGGGGCGCTGTGGTCACGTGCCTGAGCCCCCTGGAGTGAGACCGAAGCTGTGACCCCAGCACCTGGCTGCATAGGCGGTTCTCAGGGCTCCCCGGGGCCTAGCAGCTCCTTCCTCCTAAGGCCCCAGATGAGCCCACACCAGACGTTCACCAGCCCTGTGCTCTGCAAACACAAACTCCAAGGCAGAGGGGATTGAATCCTGGTTCACAGACAGGCCGGGACAGTCAGGGGGTGGGGAATCACTAGACGGAAAGGCTCCTGCTCCTATCAGAGTGCAGGAAGTGGTAAGGGAGGTTTGGGCATCTCAGCCAGCACACAGGGAGCGAGCTCTGGGAAGTCTCCTCTGCCCCAACCTCCCCCACTGCACAGGCAACTTTGTTCCTGGGTCGGGAGTGGCCCTAGGAGGACACAAGGATTTTGCTTTCTCCCTGGCCTTAAGCCTGGGTTGTGTGCAGAGACCCTGACTCTGTCTTTGTGACTGCGTCCTTCATTTCAGGGTCTTGGGCCGGGTCAGGGCTGACCCAGTCATTCTTGGTGTCACTGCGTCTGGACCAGGAGGTCACACCTGCTCTGAATACTGTTGCAGCATTGGGTCCTATGATGTATGCAGGGTCCCCACTTTTAGTGGTGCTGTCTCCAAACTCTGACTCTCGGAAGGATCAGGCCCTCAGTGTTTCCAGATGATTCTCTGCATCCAAGTCAGGCAACCATACTGACCATCTCTAGGCTCCAGCCTGAAGTTGAGTTATCAGTGTCACGCAGATGACAGAGACATCAACACACATACAGTGCTGGGTGGCCAGGAGGAAGTGAGACTAAAACCGCCCTCTGGGACCCCTTGACCAGCCCCTGTGTCTCCTGTAGTTGTTGTCACCTGTGTGACCAGCACATGTGGGGCTGAGGCCTTACCTCAGAATGCCCCGTCCTGTGTTCCGTCCAGGCTGTAGGCTGAGCCACACGCCCATGACACACGATGTACTGGTCATGTCCACACAGGCAGGAGCTCTTTGTCTTGGGCACAGGGTCTGTCCAAAAGACAAGTTGGGACAGAGGAAGCCATGGAAACAAGGACTCAGACATTGCACCTGACGGGACCCAGCAGCATGAGGTATCACACGGTCATTCAGCTACTGGTGCTGAGAGCACTTAGAAAAATGTGTCTTAAATTTGGGGCAACTGAGTCCCATGAGAAAGTAGCAGAGGAAATGGCTCCACTTTTGGAGTTGTACTAGAAGATCTCGTAAAGATCCGTGGGCTTTGCGCTGCACAGCTGAAAAACGAACTCTTTGTAGCGAGGGACATCCCCCAGCCAGCACCTCAGTCATCTAGAATCCAGCTGCCCCGGGGCCGTCTCTGACATCACGAGCAGCTTCGGAAAAGAGGATCAGGACACCAGTGTCCTCTAACTGGAGTGCCAGGCATGTCAGAGAGGCCGGGTGGGGCTGGGGTCTAAGCAGTGTGGGACAATCCTGAAATGGCCACTCTCAGCTGGCACACCGCTCAGGGGCTCCAAGGGTTTTCACCTATCAGGGTGGTCACTGGGCTATGCTGACGTGCCAAGACCCAGAGTCCTCAAAAGCCAGGGGGAGCTCTACGACCCTAGCTCAGTTCATTTCCTTCTCTCCTGGCCTGTGAGGACCCGGGGCCGGGGGGCCAGGAGCAGACAGATGCCAAGGGCTTATTTGAATGACCCACATCCGCCCCCACGTGTACTTGGGGATATAAAGAGGCTCAGGGCAGCTCTGTCCCCACAGAGCTTCAGGGATCAGGGTCCGAGTCCCCACCATGACCTGGGCTCTTGTCCTCACCCTTCTCACTCTCCACACAGGTGAGGCTGACTGACCAGCTCTGCTCTGGGCCCCACCCTCCCGCACGGCGGCCTGCGACCCTGCTCTCACTCTTCTTTCTGTGTCTCTCACAGTGTCTGTGGCCCAGGCAGGCCTGACACAACCGGCCTTAGTGACCAAGCCCCTGGAACAGTCGGCCACCCTCACCTGCACCGGGAACAGCAACAATGTTGGCAATGAGGGAGCCGCTTGGCTGCAGCAACACTCGGGCCAAGCTCCCAAGCTGCTGGCCTACAGGAATAACAACCGGCCCTCCGGGGTCTCCCCGAGGTTCTCGGCCTCCAGGTCAGGCAGTGTGGCCTCCCTGACCATCTCGGGGCTCCAGCCGGAGGACGAGGCCGATTATTACTGTGCAGCCTGGGACAGCAGCCTCAGTGCTCACACAGTGCTCCAGGCGTGTGGGGAAGTGAGACACAAACCCCGAGCTCCCCGGCCTCACCCAGCATGTGGGGACCTCACAGAGCACCACTGAACTGCCCGGGAAGGACAAGGGCTGGGTTCCAACTGACAACAGTGTGGGCTACTCCAGAACTTCAAAAGTTATTATTAATAAAAATGGACTGTCCCTTCAGAATTAATAAAGGCATGTTGTCAACATCATTGTGAATAAATGTGTGTCTAAATAAATAGGGGCACATTCACAGGCTTTAACAATTAAACCACAAGGGATTTCAAGGTTCAAGTAAGGAAATATTTGTTTTCCTCGGTATTTTCTTTCTATTCCATTTGGAGGTGCTGGATTCATAGCTCAGAGGGTCATCTTCTCAGACATTGAGTGGCCACTCACCATAGTCACCAGCATGCAGCCTCCCCCATTTTTTCTGGCCTGGGCACCTGCCCTGACCTCTGACCTGAGGGCTCCTCCCCTCTCTGCCCATGGGATCACCTGACTCATCCTTTGGATCCCAGCTCACACACCACAGCTTTGTTCAAGCTTCTTGGGTTCAACCGCCCTGTGCGTACCCCAACATGCACACAGGGCGACGTCACCATGTGTGTCCCTGTGGTTCCCGTGACCTGTCTTCTCAGTACATGTGCAGCGTCTGGCACAGCACACAAGGTTGGAGCTGTAGGAGTACAGTGGACAGAGATTGACATTCTGGGAAAAAAAAAAGAAATTGTCGTTTTCCATGGAGATAAAAGTCCAAATATGAGAGAATCACTGTCCCCATGCTGACCTAGAAAGGCCCTTTCTCATTCCACTCCCTTGGGAGGAGAATCCTACTATGAAGACTACTGTACAATAGACTGCTGTGCAGTGGGTGTCCTCAGGGATAGCAGTGACAGAGGATGTGGGTCCTGTGACCAGCAGGGGGCGCAAGGCAGTAGCTCAAACAGCTGGTAAACCCTCAGCACTAGTGGAGGTGAGCAAACTGTCCTCACCGATGTGTGACTTTCACCCAATGGGGGTTGTCATGGCCCCACGAGCTCCTGGGTCTGGCTCCCTCACCATATTGCTTCAAACTGCTTTTCTCCATGGAGTCTTTGACCAAATCTGGTACAGGTGGGAACTGGCCGACAACCAGAACCTAGAATGCATTTCCAAGGAGTATGTGGGCACGTAGGAAAGTCTGTCCAGAGGATAAGACACTTGTGGGCAGAATTCCCACCATGGAACTTCAGGAGACAGAGCTCTGTGTGTCTCCATCATGTCCTGGAGAAAAGGACTTTTGTCACATTTTAGGAAAACAGGTCCCCAGGGTCACACAGGACCTGGCTTCTCCTCAGTCCCACAGGGAGCAGGTGCTGTGGCACCAGACTCACAACCTCTGTTTTAGTGTGTTGGTCACTTGGGCAGAAAGTTCCCCTTTTTGCACTGGAAGTCTCTGCAATGGCGGCTATTCCAACTCTGAGACAGAAAGGAGCCCCATAAACGTGATGATTGACAGAAGCCCCATAAATGTGATGCAGCCTGAGTGGGAGGCAGGTTGTTACTTCAGACCTAGGGTGACGCCTCAGAGAGTACAAGGTGCTCTTTACCGCTGGGCAGTGAGCCAAGACATCCTTCTGTTCCTCTTGTTTCACCCATCATGCCGCTGTCACTAATAGTTACCAGCACTAGTCACAGCGAGATCTCTGTCACTTTTCTACCAGCACCAGCGTGTCCAAGGCCTTATCATACGCTTGGATCTTTAAGACAGTCTACTTGGCTGTCCCCATCCAAGCTGAGACATACACGTGGATTTATCCTGTTTCCTTGCACTGTCTAGTGTTTGCAGAATGGTGTGAATAATAATGGAGATAAGGATTACCTTTGCCTTTTCCCAATCTCTGTAGAAATACTCCCTTCCCTATCCCATTACTAAGATGCGGGCTTTAGTACTAGGTTATGCATGTGTGAGAAAAAGAGAGTTTTTTCCTTAATATAAATGTGTAAGTCTGTGTTTTTGCATGACCTTCAGGAATTGGTGTTAAATCTGCTCAAAGGCTCTTTCTGGACCAATTAAGACAATATAATCATATTTTTTGATGTATCAATATGTTGTGCTATGTTAAAATATTTCATCATAAGAAGCACAACTTGTATCATTGGAATAAATTCTAGTTCATAATATTGCATCACATTATTTCTCTGTTACTGGGCTTTCATTGTTAAAATTTCATTTAGAACATTTGTATCGATATTTAATGCTATTGTTCTATAATTTTCCCTATGTGTAAATATATGTGTAAGGTGTATTTCTCAATATTATGAATAATAACTGTGACATTCTACTTATTTTTAAATATCATGGAATAAATATGAAGCAAATAAATTGGAATCCTCCAACCTCTGATAGTTTGTGAGAGATTCCCTGTGAAAATGTCCATGTCTTATGCTATTCTGTGAAACACTTCCATAACGTTTTCAGTTTTTCTGACTAAAATTGGTCTTTTTAATTGTTTCATTTCTACGAGAGTCAATTGTGCATCTTCCTAGGACAGTATGTATTTTTTTATTTTCCATTTTCTATATATTAAACCAGCAGGGGGCGCTGCGGGACCGCCCTGTGGTCCCTCCACAGCTGCTCAGTGAGGACCCCTCACTGACAGGAGCCTGGGCCTGGGGGCCGGGCCCTGGGCTCCCTGATGGGGACCCCGCAGCTGTGACCTCTCAGGCCTGGCAGCGTCCCCTGAGCAGGGACCTGTGCGCGGTCTGAGCAGGTGCTTCCGCCCAGGGCG
>PVKE010046151.1:0-12363 GCA_004027555.1 Craseonycteris thonglongyai | reverse complement strand
AGAGAGAGAGAGAGAGAGAGAGATAGAGATACAGAGACAGAGAGAAGGGGGAGGGCCCAGAGCAGTCTCCATAGTTGCATATCATTGGTTTTTCCACATAGTTTCATTCCACAGGTGGGCGTGGGGCTGCACAGGGCAGGAACTGGGCCGGGGTCTCGCACCAGTGAGAACTGAACTGGGGGAACTCCCCAGTTCAGCATATGGGTCCACACGAGCCGGGGCCGGGATTTGATCCTTGGTCCCAGGGGCTGCAAAGGGAGCGCCTAACCCACTGAGCCATCCCGGCTTCCCCTGGGCTGCGTTTTTTTTTTGTTTGCTTTTTTTTTTAAAATGTGCTTGCTTTTTTTTGTTTGTTTTGTTTTAATATATTTTTATTTTTGACAGAGAGAGAGAGATACAGAGACAGAGAGAACTGAACTGGGGGAGCTCCCAGCTCAGCACATGGTTCCGCACGGGCCGGGGCCGGGACTCGATCCCTGGTCCCCAGAGCTGCAAAGTGAGCGCCCAACCCACTGAGCCATCCCGGCTTCCCCTGGGCTGCGTTTTGATGATAAGACGCAGCTGGCTTAGCTCAATGCAAAGCAGGGTTGGTGGCTGTTGGCCAGAGGTCCAGAGATTAAGCACCTTTTTGGGTGGGCTGCACTCCGCTCTCAGGGGCTCCTGGGAAGGGAAGGGCCTCTTCTCCCCCTACTGTACCTCTTCCCCTCCCCCAGTCTCTTTGCTTTGTGATGACAGTTTAGAGAAGCTGGTGTGAAATAGTTTGAAACTCAGTCCTGTCTGGGCGTCCCCAGGGCAGAAAACAGGAAGCCCAGATTAAAGGCAGATTTCCAGCAAAGTCCCCTTGACTTCCTGCAAAGCAGGTGCCCAGGCTGAGCTGACTGTGAGCAGCTTCCCTTGCTGACAGCACCTGTGGTGTCCTGCCTGGCTGGCCCTCCTGCTTTGGGAGCTGTCCTTTGGTCCTGTCCTCACCATCCCCACCCGGGAGCTCGCCAGGCCCTGGGGGAAGGAGCCTTCTTCGGAGTAAGACGGGAAGATGGAAGGAGCAGAGCAGTCCCTGGGCAGGAGGCCTGTGGTAGCACCACAGGAAACAGCGCTGGGGACACCTGGAGGGCAGGGAGACCAAGCAGAAAGGGCGGGGGCTTTGAGGTCACTCAGGCCTGGTGTGAATGCCACTTTCCTGCTGCAGGGTCTCATGGACCTACAGGGATGGGTCAGGGGGTGGCAGCAATGCACAACGGGGCTTAAGAAAGGTGGCCAGGGGACCAGACCGGTGCTGGGGGCTGAGCGTCCCTAGGTTAGGCCAGAAACCAGGAGACAGCAAGTGGCCACAGTGGCCCCTGCTAGCTGAATGCCAGGGGCTGCTTGGCTGGGTGGCCAAGCGGATAAGGCTCAGGGAACCAGCAGGGGCCAGGAGGGGCCTCTTCTGTGACCTCTTCCCCTTCCTGCTCCTCAGGAGAGCCGGCTCCCACGAGCCGCATCCAGTCACGGAGCTGCGCTGGCCGGCCTTTCACAGAAGCCCTTGTGCTCTCTCTCCTCAAGCGGCCTGGCTTCCAACCTTACAGAGCTGTCCCTGGGAGTAAGCGTTGCCCCCCCCTCAGTCTAGGGGCGTCCCATGTTCAAGACCTCTCCCCTTGGGCTGGGAGACCCGAGTTCTAGGGACAAGACTTGCCTTTGGCTAAGTCCTCCTTGTCCAGGCCTCAGTTTCCCCACCTGTGGGTTGCATTTGGTGACCCTGCAGCTCTGACTCCCTGGGGATGGTGGTGGGTGGGTGGCTGCCAGTTAACTGCTTCCAACTTCTGACCCCTGGGACCAGGGAACTAGCATTTAGTGAGCACCTACGGTGTGTCAGGTGCTTTGTTATTACTGATGACGATAGCTAATATCTACTGAGTACTTACTATGCACTAGCATTTTTCTTTTTAATGTCAGATTAAGGTCTGTTCTCTTCACTGCACCAGTTTGCTCCAAGGGTATTTCCTGGGAAAGTTCGTCTTTGTTTCCCACATGATGGTGGCAGAAGCCTTGGTGACTGGCTTGGTGGCTTTGGGGCTCTCGTGGTGTTGGTGGCAGTGACCTGAGAGGCCACTGGGAACCGGAGGACCCCCACTCCTGTGGCCTGAGGCAGCATGCAGGTGGGGCCTCGCCCACCACACCATGGGGATTAACTAGTTGGTCCCTGGACCTCAAAGGTCAAGGGTTCCTGAGGCCCCTGAGGTAGCATCTCCCCGGAGTGGACAGATCCAGAGGCGAGTTCACAACCCTGGTCCAGCCGCCTGGGGTCCCTGCAATCTGCCTTCGTGCCTCCCCCACGGCACATATTTCTTTCCTCCTCCTTAGTCCCTGTCTTCCTGAATGTTCTGTCTAGGGGGAGGACAGGTCATAACAAGGCGGTGAGGTACCAGGAGGGACGTGCCGGTGTGATGTGGAGCCTCCTCACTGAGTGCTCAGACCCTGCTGGGGAAGAGCCGCCTGCCAGGCAGGCAGAGGGGCAGTGGGGGCTCGGGGGCTGGGCGGGGTTGAACTTTGGGAGCAGAGGCCAGGATGGGGTGAGGGGCCGGGCAGGGGGGCAGAGCCTTGGTAGTTGAGGCCGAGTGGCCAGAGCCTGCAGAGCTTCCTGTGGACCATGCAGCTTTTGGACTTCCTCCTCAGGGCAAAGGGGACCTACCATTTGAGGATTTACCATGGCCTCAGCTGTGCATTTGCATTTTTTAAAAAGATGTATGCTTATTGTTTTTGACACAGACAGAGACAGAGACAGAGATAGAGAGAGACAGAGAAGTGGGAGGGCCCAGAGCAGTCTCCATAGTTGCACATCATCCGTTTTCAACCTGGTTTTGTTCCACACAGGTGGGCGGGGGCCACGCAGGGCCGGAACTGGGCTGGGGGCCTCCTGCATGGGAGGCACGCCCCAGTTCAGCACGTGGGTTTGCACCAGCCAGGGCTGGGATTCGATTCTCAGTCCCCAGAGCTGCAAGGCGAGCGCTCAACCCACTGAGCCATCCTGGCGTTCCCTGCATTTTTAAAAGACCCTCCTGCTTCTGGGTGGAGAATTGACTGGCTTTTTGTCCTTCAGGAAGCTGCAATGACCTTTTCCAAATCTCAAAGCGAGGCCACTTCCGTGCCCAGTGCCCCAGGGCCCACTTCTCAGCATTGTAGCATAGACTTTCCTCTTTGTGCTGGTTTTTGGATCTGTTATTGGAGGCTGAAACCCAGCTCTCAGGTGTTGGGTGAATGAATGAGTGACATGAATTTTAATTAGTAAAAGTAATAATAATCATAAGTAACACTCATAGAGAGCTTAGGATGTGCCAGACATTGTGCTTTTCATTTAATCTCTGCAGCATATTTGTGCAGTAAGTATCATTGCAATCTGCGCTTGGCCGCTAAGGAAATGGAAGAGGTAGTCTGTGGGAACTCAGTCACCGGGTCCTAGGTAGGGGAGGAAGGACCCAAGATGCCACTGCATCATCCTCAGCCAATTGATCTTAGTCGCTGCTGGGTTAGAGACCTGGCCTCACACCTGCCCAGCTGTGTGACCTTAAACAGAAGTCACTTAACTGTTCTGGGCCTCAGTATTCTCATCTCTAAAATGGGAACGAGAGGCCTGCCTCACAGAGCACTTAGGATGCTAAACTGAGATGATGTAGTGAGTGGCTGGCACAGTGCTTTGGCACAAGGTACGCTTCCACTCACTGGCAGTTACGATGAGTGTTCTTCCTGACTCCTGAAACAAGTGGTGCAGTCGCGGCTTTCCCCTGCTTTCCTCTAAGCATTCAAGTTCAGCTCCCTGAGGAGTCTGTTCCTGAGCCGACAGCTTCCCAGTGGCTGATGAACTGAAGTCTTCCATCATCCATTCACCAAATACTGAGGGTACGTTTACTTTCCAGGGGCCTGAGCCACTAGGCTTGGGCAGGTCCAGAAGCTTCCTTGATTCTCCCCTGGAATTCTGGGCTGGCAAAACCTCTTACCTTGGAGCTGTCCAGAGACCTTCTCCTGCCAGTTTTCATCTCTGAGCTGGACCAACCACCCAGAAGTCCCCGGGCTCTGTTTTGCATTGGAAGCCCCAATCGGTCCTGTTCTGGCTTCTTCATGGGAGCTGTTTGGGGGGAGGCAAGAAAAGGGTCCTGGGGTTCTCTGTAGTGCAAAGATTAGAAACTTGACCCAGGGTGGGGCAAGAAGATGGGGAGCAGCAGCCCGATCGCCTGGCTTACGCCTCAGGCCAAGCTTTTGCAAATCACATGCAAATCCTGTTGCCCAGGTGTTATACCTGTGACTAAGCCTGGTGCCAACATTTGTCTGTCAGAGATCAGGGCAGCTTCAAAAGTCCCCTCACTTGGCCAGGAGTGGGTTGGGATGAATAGGAAATGGACCCTCCTTGAGAAAGAAGTTCCAGAAGCCACCTGTGAGTCAGGGATGGGACCTGGAGGGCCCTTCTTTAGCAGGCTCCAGGGACCAGGTGGGATGTCCCTTCCCTTAGGTTGTATTGCTCCTCAGAATTTAGTTCTAAACAGTGGGTGTCTGGGTGGGGGAAGCTATCTGAGGATAGGACGGGCTCTTTTTCTCTGTCTCTTCATGGGTGGCAATGAGCCTGTGGTAGTAGATGAGTATTGAGTGAATAAGCGAGTGACTGAATTCTCCTTGGGGGTCTCCTCGGGCACCCCTGCCACAGGTCTGATGGCTCCCATTCCAAGAAGGTCCTTGCCTTCCCTATTGTCCTTGCCTCCAGCCCATCCTCCTGGATCCCTATTCTATTCCAGTTGTTTGTTTTTGAGAGAGAGAAACACACACACACACAGACAGACAGAGAAAAGGGGGTGGGGCCAGAGCAGTCTTCATAGTTGTATGTTATCAGTTTTCAACATGGTTTCATTCCACAGGGTCTGAGCAAGGCAGGAAATGGGTGAGGGCCTCCCACATGGGAAGCTCATCCCAGCTAGAACTGAACTGGGAACCACACCCCAGTTCAGCATATGGGTCCCCACAGACTAGGGCCTGTATTCAATCCCCAGACCCTGGGGCTGCAAAGTGAGCACTTAACCCCATGAGCCATCCCGGCTTCCCCAGGATCCCTATTCCTTCTTTTCTTTTTTATAAAAACATGTATTTTATTGTTTTTGACAGAGACAAAGAGAGACAGCGCCAGAGAGATACAGAGAGAAGGGGGTGGGGGCAGAGCAGTCTCCATAGTTGAACTTCATCAGTTTTTGACATGGTTTTGTTCCACACAGGTGGGTGGGGGCCACACAGGGCAGGAACTGGGCTGGGGGACTCCAGCATGGGAGGCACGGTCCCCTTGAGCCAGGGGCCAAACTGGGGCACAAGGCCAAACTGGGGGCCTCCTGCATGGGAAGCACACCCCAGCTCAGCATATGGGTCTGCACAGGCCGGGGCCGGGATTCGATCCTTGGTCCCTAGGGCTGCAAAGCAAGCGCTCAACCTGCTGAGCCATCCCGGCTCCCCCAGGATCCCTGTTCTTAACCTGTGGGTCTTCAGAGGTGCTCTCCTAACATGTACCCCCCCTGGAGCTCTAGGTCACTTCTTCCTCCAGTCACAGCCAGTTCTGGTTGGTGAGGTGGCCCTCTTATTCCCCAAGACTCCCCCACCCCTGGGGCCACGCATTTCTTACTCCTGAGGCACAAGCATGCAGCCAGTGTTCTGCCCCCCACCCCCCATGTCTACCTCGTGGCTAGTGGGCAGCGAGCAGCAGCCTCAGGAGCAACTGCTTGAATGTGGGAGCCTGGGTCCTAGGTACCTGATGTTGACCGGGGCCTAGCAGTGGTTGAACCAGTGAAAGGTTGAGGTTGAGGTAACAGGACCAAAGCTTGGGAGGACCTGGCTGCTTCCCTGAGCTTGCGGTGCAAAAGCAACATGAGGTTTCAAGTCAGCTAGGGTGAGGGCGTGTGACAGAGGCAAGCAGTGCCACGAACACTAGGGACCTGTGGAGGTTATTTTCATTGGCAGCTGAGAGCCAAGAGGCCAGGGGCAGCATCCTGTTGAAACCGCACTGGAGGCTCAGTCTCAGCTGTCTCCTTGTTGCCCTTGTCCTGGAGTCTTTTCTGCCGCCCCATGAGCAGTGCGTGTACTTCTTGCCTGTGTTAAACAGAGGTCGGTTTCTGTTTGTGACTTAGAACCCTGCCCCGTGCCCCCTGCCCCCACCCCCAGCGAGGCCGTGGGTCCTGCGTGGGAAGTGCCAGTTTCATAGCAGCGATTAGACAAAAGCCATTGTCTTCCCCTTGCACTCCCCGTGATGACTTGGCTTCTGCCCGCTTTTATTTTATTATTTCTGTAGTTAAATTTTATTGCTCTTACTCAGGAAATACATAGAATTTTTAGTGAAAGTACCGTAGGTTCTGGAGTCTGGTCTCCGAGGGTGCTGGCTTGTGGGCCCATCAGGCCTGAGGGGTCACAGCGCCTCCTGGTGGCCAGAGCGCAGATTCCCACGGGGTAGGGCAAACGTGGGCGCAGAGCGGGCGCAGAGCGGGCGCAAGGCTCTGGCCAGCAGCCCCAGGGCCATGCTGTGTTCTGGAAGAGATCGGCTGCTAGGCGCCTGCAGAGGACCCTGTCCCAGGCTCAACTCGGGCCAGAGGCAGAGCTGACCCTCCCCAGCCGCGAGAGGGCAAGGCTGGCCGGGGTACATGAGGACCGGGGCACAAGGGCAGCTGGAAGGGGAGGTGATAAGGCCACTCTCGGAGAGCATGCGCGTGCTGGTTATCCCTGCGCAGAAAGCCCAGTGGTCCCTGTATGGCTCTGGAGTGAGCACCTGGCTGCCAGGGCTCCCCGGGGTCCCACCCTGGGGCTGCTCTCTGCTTCCAAGGCCCTCACCACACTGGCTCTCTGGGCACCGGTCCTAGCCCCCGCATTACTGACACCGCTGGGGTCTCCCTGAGTGACAGAGCTCGGGGAGGGCGAGAAGGAAGGCGCACGGTTGCACATACTGTGTGCTGGGTGTTTGTACATTTGATCTCATTTGATCACTAGCCTTCAAGGAAAACAGTAGTGTGTAGATCTTAGTTGTATGGCAGGGAACCCGCAGAGGTTGATTTGCCAACTGTCCCAGAGCCTGGGCTCTCTCTTCTGCCCCATGAGGGGGCTCTCAGACAGCAGTTCCAGAGGCCCTGGCCCCAGGCCTGGGCTTGCTTGGCAGTGAAGGGGCTGATCTGGGAGAGATGTTTCCATCTAGGCATAGAGGAGTTGCTGGTGCAGAGCAGGAGGGTCTGGGTGGCATGGTCCTGAACCCCAAGGTGGGGGCCAAGAGGGGCAGGCTGGGGACAAACTTCTGGCTTCACAGTCTGCTCTGAACCTTCCTGGCAGGCCTGGCTGGGGCCCAGGCCTCATGTGAGGGTTCAGGGAAGTCTGAGCCGCCAGAGCCCCCAGCAAGCCCAAGGTTAAGTCCAATTCTGCAGAGTCCTAGTGGTGTCTTCCTGGGTGAGTGACCGCCCCTCTGTACCCTGTGCCCATCTGCCTGCGGGGCACGAGCACACTGCTCTCACACAGTGTTGTGAGGACTAACTGGCAAAGCACAGGGAGGGGCCTGGTGAGAACTCGTGCTCAGGTAGTGTTGGCTGATTCTTTAGTAGCATTGAGGGGGCAGCTAGACTTAACCTGTTGCAACAGGGGAGCGAGCAGTGTGAGAGCAGCAGCAGGTCAGTGTTTCCGGTATCCCCAGCACAGAAAAGGTGATGGGTCCGCTTTGGAGGTAGTGAGCTTCCTTTTCCGGAAGTCAGAGAAAAGGAAGTCAGACTCTTGGTAGGGAACTGGACCAGGAATTTCTATTCAGGTCAGGGTGTGATGGGAGGGGTGAGGGCGAGTCCTCTGGCCATTCTTAGTGCCTTCTCTAGGGTTTCTAGTAGGAGAGACTGGAGACTTGTCTCAAAGCTGCATTTGCAAAGTAAATTTGTTTCCTTAATTCAGGGGTCTCCAAACTTTCAGCCCGCGGGCCGCATTAACTATCAAACAGCAGTTTGGGGGCCGACTACACACTCGAGGTCCAAATAAAAAAGAATCAAAACAGATGTTTTAAATTATTTATTTAATATTATTTTATTCAGATAGAAAGGTCTCCACGGGCCTGATGAGAGGGCCTCGCGGGCCGCATCCCGCGAGTTTAGATCGTCTGTTTGGAATGGGGTCCTCTGGGCTGCCAGGACTGTCCGCGGCAGCAGGAAGCATGCACTTCTTTGAATGGCCACAAGGGGGTGGTGCAGACCGCACTGTCTTGACTCCAGATCCCAGCAGGTGGGTGCGGGCAGATCCTAGCCCGAGCCCGGAGAACATGGCTGGCAGCCGGAAAAGGGGTGTCGAATTGGACAGCTACAGGGGTTTGGGGGAAGAAGGGCCGCGCTCATCCCTGCAGATCACAGCCTTACTTTTTATTTGGCGGGAGACTGGGGAAAGGTGGCAAGGTTTTTTTCGAACAATGACTCCTGGTACTGGCAAAAGATTGCAGACTTTGAAGAGTACAGTTGTAGCAGATGCCTAGGAAACCTTCCAGCTCAGCAGTTAGGGACAATTCTCCCTCTTCCAGGGCAAGGAGAATGTGAGAGTATGGCTGCTAGGAAGAAGGGGCCTATGCACAGGCGGAGGAGAGGAGCCCCCAAGGGTAATGCCCATGCTCAGGTGTGAAGAATGAAGGAGGGGGGACTTCAGGCATGGGGATGGGCCTTCATGGAGTCCTTCTGCTCAGGGGCATCCCCAGGGGTGCTGGGGAGGGACCGGAGCGGTCAGCCAGACCTAGCCCGACCATATGTACTGTTTTAAACGGGACTGAAAACTGTCCCATTTAAAATGGTACATCTGGTGACCCTAGCCAGACCCCAAGATGACAAAGAGGAGATCCTGCCCAGTCCCACCTCCTCTCTGCCTACCATGCCATGTGGGAGTCTGGCAGGAGCCAGACAGGGTCCTGCAGCTCTGGGAATAGGAATCGGGGGGGTGGGGGTGGGGTGGCTGGGAGAGGGCCTGACCCAGCAAAATGAAGGTCCAGCTTCCTAGGTGACTAGACCCGTTTCCTCGTCTGTGCCTCGAGGTTCTCTTATTCACTTACATATTGCACGTTAATCCAGTGCTCAGCTAACAGCAGGGACTTTGCCACCCCACAGTCCTGAGTTTGAGTTCTGCCACTTACTTGCTGGGCAATGTATGTGATGTCCCCGGGCCTCTGTTTCCTCATCTGTAAGAAGGGGTAAATAATAGTGGATGCCCCATAGGCTGTTGTGAGGATTACGTTATCAGCATGCGAGGAGGAAAGTGGGAACTAGCTACTGTCCTCAGGGAGCACTCAGTCTAAACACACCAAGAATGCTGCCCACGTGAACTTATAGGTACACAAGGACATGCATACTCACATGTCCTGAGGTTTGTACACAAAAGAAGCAGCATTTTAAGAGGTGCATTTCAAAGGCCGGGCAAAGGAGAAGGGTGTCTGGCTCCAGGCCCAAGGGGACCATGGTAAGTTAGCGGCTCGGCTGCCTGTGGGCCGGGGTTGGTGCTCATGGCATGTGTGTCCACACTTGCACATGCATGAAGCCTCTGAGTTTTTCCCTCCTTTAGACTGTGAGCTGGCGGGGAAGGGAGGGCAGAGCCAGGGGATTGGCCAACTTCTTCCCCACTTCCCCTCCACTCCTGGTGTCTGCCATTCTGCAGGAGATCCCAAATGCATAGCTGGAATAGCACTGAGTTCCTGGACCCAAACGATCTAGTGCCGGCTCATCTGCTTTCTGGAGCTGCTGTCTCTCCATCGCTAACGTGAGATTCTTTAACAGATGAGACCATGCCTTCCCTGAGACTGCTGGTAATTTGCCCATGAGCACACAGTAAGCCCTTTCGCTGCCTCAGTACCTTTGCACATATGGCCCCTCTGATTCGGGCTCTTTTTCCTCTGTTCTTCCTATTTACTAATACTTCTATTAATACTTCCTCTGAGAAGCCTGTTTGATCATCCCTTTTGTCTCTTCATAGAGCCAGCACTTGTTTTTCACAGCACCCACTACAATTTGTAATTGAGTATTTATTTGTCTGTTTGCTCTTTTAGTGCCCAGCTCTTTACCATACCATAAGCTCTCTGACCGCAGAAGAGAACCAGGCTACTCTTGTTCATTGCCATATCTCCACCAGCCGGCAGAACACCTACTACATGGTAGATTTTTTATTTTTAAGATTTATTTTATTGTTTTGAGAGAAGATGAGAGAGAGAGAGAGACAGAGAGACACAGAGCGAGACAGAGATAGAGACAGAGAGACAGAGAAAGGGGGAGGGCCCAGAGCAGTCTCCATAGTTGTACATCATTGGTTGTGACATGGTTTCATTCCACACAGGTGGATTTGGGGCTGTGTGAGGTGGGAACTGAACTGGGGGCCTCCCAAGTGGGAGGTAAGAACCTTCACCACCATCCTGGTGGTTACCAGTTGCATCACAGTTCAGCATGTGGGTTTGCACAGGCTGGGGCTGGGATTCGATCCCCAGACCTCACAGTTTCAAGGCAAGTGCTCAACCTGCTGAGCTATCCTGGCATTTCCCATGGTAGATGTTCAATCAACACAACATAAAATTATTTTTTTTTAAGTTTTATTTATCTATTTATTTATTTATTTATTGACAGAGAGAGAGAGAGATACAGAGACAGAGACAGAGACAGAGAAAAAACTGAACTGGGGGAACTCCACAGTTTAGCATATGGTTCCGCATGGGCCGGGGCCCGGATTTGATCCTGGGTCCCTGGTGCTGCAAAGTGAGCGCTTAACCCACTGATCCATCCTGGCTTCCCCTGAAGAAAAAAAATTTTTTTGAAATAGGAAATCTACACATGTGGTACAAAATCCAACAGTTACAAAAGGATGAACTCTCTTAGACCCATGTCCCCTAGACATCCTCTGGAGAAGGAACTTGCTTTTTCTTATACATCTCTAAAGGATAGTCTCTGCGTATGAGTATATTAGTACACTGTGGCTAAAAATGTAAATGGTAACAAAACTAGATACCCTGATCTTCCATATTATACATATTATTATAGATCTCTGAATTTATTTAGTCATTTCCAGATTATAGCAATTAATGGAATGCTGCAACAAAAATCCTTGAGCTTACTATAATTTCTATAAGCTTAACTGAAAGATAAATTGCTAGAAGTGAAACTGGCAGGTTCAAAGGATATATACTTTTAAAATTTTGACAAATATTCACTTTTTAGAGGTTTGCTTTTTAATTAAAATTTCTTTCACAGTAATGAATATGAATGCCTGTTTTTCAACACTTTTACTAACACAGTGTGTTATCAGACATTTCATCTTTACCAATCTGGTGAAAAACTTGTATATAATTTCAAGCTATATTTCTTTTATGATAAGTGAAGTTATGCATCTCTTTATATTTTAAATTTTTATTTAAGGGGAAGCTGGGATAGCTCAGTGGGTTAAGTGCTCACTTTGCAGCCCCGGGGACCGAGGATCGAATCCCGGCCCTGGCCCGTGTGGACCCATATGCTGAGCTGGGGAGTGCCCCCAGTTCAGTTCTCACTCGGGCGAGACCCTGGCCCAATTCCTGCCCTGTGCAGCCCTGCCCACCTGTGGAATGAAACTATGTGGAAAAACCAAAGATGTGCAACTATGGAGACTGTTCTGGGTCCTCCCCCTTCTCTCTAGCTCTGTATCTCTCTCTCTGTCTCTGTCAAAAACAATAAAAATCTTAAAAAAAAATTTATTTGTATTTTCTTCCATTAACTGTTTATTTTCTTTTCTATTTTTTTATTGGATTTTTTTTTTTTGTAAGAACTCTTTGCATATTAAGAAAATTAGGATAGATAGACGGATAGATAGATATTGACAGACAGACATAAAATTTCAAAGCATAAACTCCCCCAAATTGCTAATTATAATATATTTAAATGAAAGGGGTTGCAAAGCAAATAATTCTGTAATGTCAACTCTATGAGATTAATGTTATTACCCACATTTTATAGATAAGAAACTTGCAGGAGATCAAAGATGGCAGCATGAGAGGAGAACGCCGATAACTGCCTGGGAAGGGCCTTGTGAATAGAGGGGAATCCACAGGGGAAACCCTGAGAAGAAACCTCAACTAAGAGAACCACACAATGCGGAACAACACACAAAGGTTAGAGAAAAAAGGGGAGAGCGGGAGAGGAAAAGGGAAGCAGCGGTTCGGGGATAGAGACTCGGAGCGCGGCCCGGGGCTGGCAAAAACAAAGGGGGATTGGGGGACTACAGTCAAAGTGGAGCTGGATCGAGGGCGGGCTGGAAGCCGAGACCTAGGGAGCGTGGAAGCCCCACAAGACTGTGGACAATTTAACATCCGAACTCAAGGGACAGCACACAGTGCCCTAATCAGATCACAGAGCCTAAAGTGGA
>PVKE010046150.1:0-12361 GCA_004027555.1 Craseonycteris thonglongyai | reverse complement strand
ATCCTGAGTATAATTTTGAAGGGCAGACTGGGTGGGGACCACTGAGACAATATTACAACCTACATTTTTATGCTGCTTTAAAAATGTTTTCGAATTTTGCTCATCTATAGTTCATTCGTATGCCATTCCTAAGAGGTCAAGTACATACTGTCAGTTGAGTAAACTGGAACATGTAAAGAAAGTAACTGACTTACTCAGGTTTCTTTTAATGAGGATCACAGGCCCCTTCTGATTTGTTTCCAAATTCTGTTGCAGTTCTTAAGGTATTCGTTGCTAAAGAGAGCTTCTGGAGAACAGAGATTTGAAGTGACAGAGAGTACCACCTACACACTCATTTTACAAGGAAGATGAATTCTAGAAATTTAAGAGTATACATATAGACAAGTGCAGGGATGGAAGGAATCATGAGTTGGTATGACTGGTTTAGGCTGACAATTGTCCTTTTCTCTCTTAGGAAGCACCAGTTGATGTCTCTTATATCTTTGAGGGTCAGTCATTAGTTTACAGGTAATTAACATTTGGAGATGTATTTTAAAAGGGTGGTGGAAGTCCAGGAACCCAGCAGGCCCACAGCCACAGATAATTCACATAATGGTCACTTTTCTCCTTTGGACCACTTACCCCATTAGGATTGGCTGAAAGTTGGATTCTGCCATTGTTTTAGAAAATTGTTTTCTTGTTTAGTTGGGTTTTTTTTTTTCAGTTATTAGAAACTTAAGGATTAGTTGCTCGAGTAGGGTGAAGGCAAAGTGGGTCATGTCTATTGTTTCTATGGGAAAATACACAATTACATGGAATTAACTCATGTACAATAATCCCTTTTATTTGTATAACAGCCCTTAAAATATCATTACATATAAGCATATTAATTCTTTTATTGGCTGGGTTTAAGGAACAGAGACAGACTTCACCCCACCCCCAAAAGGCTTTTTGCTCACTAGGAATGTAACAGACTAAACAGGGACTCGATCTCTGGCTCAATGTTTTATTTTAAAAGCTTTTGGTGTATCTCTTTTTCTTCCTCTGCAGACCAGGAACGTCTTACTTTCGAGAACAATTGCAGAGTGACTTTGTTGAGGCCAAAGATATTGTAATGGCATCAATTCCCTTCTAATTCAATTGTGTCTGATTCTTACAGAATGTTTTAGGATTGGATTTCTGATCAGAATGTATTAAAAATACAATACTGCACATCAAACCACAGGATATTTATTGAATAATAAACTTGTGGCACACAATCCAGATGCATTTTTTTTTTTTTTTGCATTCATTCATTTTCTATTTGGCAACTTCCATCACACTAGGAGAGTAACCAGTAAGTTGTTTTCTATTTTCTAAAAGATTTTTCCCACCACTATCTGCATCACTCAGTCTTACAGGGATAGAAGTTGAATTTAGAGAGTTGCTACAGTTCACCTATCAGACCAACTGAGACTGGTACTTGGCTGCTTGTTCCCCCATTTGAGCCTAAGTCAGTCTCCTGCCCAGACAAACCTGTTTATGGGCACAACTGGGGAACAGAAAAAATGGCAACAGTTCTATGACATAATATAACCGGTCCAAAGGGTTTCTCTACTCACAGACCCTTTTCATTTACAGTGAGTTAAGCCTCATTGTTAAACAATACATTCTAAAACTTTGAAACCGGGCCTGCTACCTGCCACAACAACACAGCACCACAACCGTGATGGCAGTTGGGTGGCTTGAGGGCTGGGGGCAATCAAACTGGGAAGGCTCAGTTGGCACCCTTACGTATTTCTTGTCTTTTTCCCATCCTCATACCAGATTATCTCTTGTTCCTACAAACCTTGTGAGACTGTCTTGCCTGGCTGCAATGTTTTAAAACACCTAAGACAGAATTACATTACAACTGATTACTTACAGGTACACCAGAATACATATTTACATAGACAAGCACTAGAAGGCAACAGAGTCCTAAAAGACAATTGATGTGGTAAGACAATGGGTACTTTTTCTTTCTTCCTTTCTTCTTCTTTTTTAACTGTTACATTGTGCAATAAAATAAAAGGAGAGAAATCTTAGAGCAATAGGCAAGGAGGTGGGAAACTAGATGTCTCCTTGGAGAACAAAAAATAAATTATTTCAAATATAATAGCCCTCCTACTAGACTTACAGCTCAGGTGACTAAACACAGAAGCAGTAGTTCTCATGTGCTGAAAATAAAATACTTTTAGCCTTTTCATTCTTCCTTCCTCTTTCCCAAAGAATATGCCATTGAAGGTATTCTTTGACAGATCTTTCCTGAACAAACCATGATGAAAGAAATGGTAAAGGTCTGAAATAAATTAGTATTAATATATTTCTTTCATTTACGCAACAAGCATTTGTTAAGTATCTACTCTGTGGAAAAGACAGAAGTCAATGAAAAGCCACAATATTCATATATCACAAAACTGTTGTACTTGAACTACCTTGTCTACTGAAAATACAAGAATAAGCTCATTTAGTCTCTAGGAGAAAGTAACAAAAATAATGTTCTTAAAGAACAAAATTTTAAGATGGTGGTTGTAAATTTAGGTTTTATACACAGGGAAGTAGATGGATTATGACTCACAAATTTGGTACCTACTTTCCTTTTAACTTTTGGAAACAATAGATTTCTTTAGGATAGGCAGCAATGATGATACACAGAAATCACTTCAAATTCAGGGGTTATAAATGTTTCTACATTAGTTATGGGTTAAAGGTAGACATTTTCCTAGAACATATGCTAAATAGTGAAACTTCTGATCATGCTTTGAAAACTGCCTTCTTTTAAAACTTTGAAAAAAACACTTTGAACTACTATAAGGAGAAAGGAGAGGGCATTTTATAACAGCAGATTCAGTTTCCCTGTCACTCAGGTAAAATTTAAATTTATCCTAAACATATAATAATGCAAACTGAAGCAACCTTAACAAAAACAATCAAAACTTCCACTGTCCCCTCTCCCTTCACTCTTGTGACCTAACAACTAAAACTGAACAAAATAAGGAAAGGAGAAAGATTGTGATCTCATAGTCCCAGAACTCTCCATTTCTCCCAAACTTAAACAAACTGAAAGGTTTAGCAATGTTTAAAATGAAGTCTGCCTGTTACATAAATGACAAAAAGGTTTAATATCATTTTAGCTTCATGCTTATAAAACAACTTAAAACAGTGATTCATTATATTTTCCCTCTTAAACTCCTGACCACACTTGACTCCCATTCATGTCTAGTATTCAAATTATAATTTAAGCACAACTTAGATGGAAATAAAGTACTTACATCGCCACAACAGTAGACTTCCCAATAGTTTATTTTGAAAAAAACATTTTTAAGTAACCTATTAAGAAATTAAAAACTAATGGTCACATTTTCAATTCAACAAGTCTGTGGGTTAGTTTGCTTTTTTAAATTGTTTTTCTGGTTTTTTTTAGGGGGGGGTGTGGTGGTGGTAATAGGGACTAAAACCAAAATACATTATTATTAGGGCAGACTATATATTAAATAATACTAGTCAATCTTCAAGTTCCAGATTTGCTTTTTTCAGCAAAGCCTTCATTTTGTTAACAAAACTGGCCTCCTGTATATTTCTACCAAGTCCACTTATAACATGCTCAACATTGAGGAACAATAATTTCCCACACGTTTGGTTGGTGTGTGTGTGGAGGGGGGAGTCATGTAGAGAGAAGAGTAGCACTGTCCCATGGTGTGAGAGTTAAATTTCTCATCTCTCTGACACTTTCAATGTCACTTCCCCCCAAACAGTATTGATTTCATTCATAATTTGGATTTTTAAACCAGATAGTTTTATGGTCCATCCAAAATAACCCAAAGAACTTGCTAAAGTTGTATCAATAAGCAGCTTTTTATTTAAGGACTGAATAATTAAATAGAAGGCACAGGAGCACTGTAAAGCTTTTTCAGATTATAATAATCTTTATATATAATACACACAGAACCCAGACTTTCTTTTTTGCTGTTAAAAATGGCTGTTCAACAACCCGAAAATCCTTATTTGTCATCTTTCCCTTTAGTTTTTCTGTATACCATCTCTCGAAAACTGGCCAGAATCTTGTTTTCTCTCTTTCGTCTCTCTTCTTGGTTAAAGGATGCAAGAGCTCTCTTCTCATCAGCACTATAGATCTGGTTTTCTTTTCGCAGTCGCACAGCCTCCATTCGGCGATGCCTGGAGATAATTTTATTTTGGGCTTAATTTCTCAATAATTATTCTTATAGTACTTTCTCACTAATCCTTTCTTAAAATAGATGGGTCCATTTAAAAAGCGGACAAACAAAAATTTTTTTTTGTAATGGGTTCAATTTTTAAAAGAGCATTTGGTTTATCTTTATCTGCCAATGCGTCCTTTGATTCATTTCTAATATTCAAATAATGATCTCTGATGTTCTGTCAACACCGTGAATGATTAATTTCAAATACTAACAGCAGAAGTCAACAGTAAAACAGGCAAATTATTAAACTACCTAGGTGATATGTACAATTTGCCTTTGTGGAATTGATAACAGGATAGAGGAAAGATTTACATTGTCATCAATGAGGTGGAACTCCTTCAAGGTTCAAATTTATCATATAACCAAGCGAATTTAAATCCTAGAATCTATTAGTACCTCAAAGAAAAGAAAGAACAGATTTAGCACAAGAGACAAATCAGGAAAGTATAGGGGCAGAGGCAGGGGAAAATGATTATATCATCTTTAAAAGGTCACTTATTTAGAGGGAAAACTTCATGTAAACCTGCCTCTTTTATGCATATGTACCCAATCGTATACAATCAGTTCAAGATGAACTTTGAGCTACGGTATGTCTAGAAAAATAGAGAAAACTGAGTGAGGAAAAGAGGGGAGACCCATTTCAGGTTATTGTGAAAGTGGGGCAGTGGCAGGATTAAGAGTCAATGAGATCACAATATATTTAGGTTGCTCAGTGCATAGTGAGTAGTTTATGTAGAACAGGAAGTGCTGTGACTAATGCTATAACGAATGTCTATGTACATGTCTCCTAGTACACGGGAAGATGTTCTCTTGGGTATCTATAAGTATGGAGTTGCTGGGCCATAAAAGCATAAGAATACTCAACTTTCCAATATAATGTAAGACTGTTTTCTAAAGCAGTTCTATCAATTTACACTACCAGTAGTAATATTTAAGAGATCGTGTAAATCTACATCCTTTCAAATGCTTGGTATTGTTAGAACTTTGAACTTTTGGCTATGAAATGGGTGTAAAATGGTATTTCAGTATTTCTTAATTTCCATTTCCAATGATAATGAATATCAGTTTATGTATGTATAGGCCATATATATTTATTCTTCTGACAAATGCCTGTTTTTGTCAGTTTCTCACTTTTCTTTGGGTTGTTAATAGGTATTCTTTATTCTCAATGCTTACTCTTTAATGGTTGTGTGTAGTGCAAGATCTTATTCCAGCTCAGAACTTGTCTTTTTACTGATTTTAAGGTGTCCTTTGAAACAAAAGTTCTTATTTTTACCCTAGGCAAGTATTAATATTTTACTTTATGGTAAGTACATTTCTTTTGTCTTCCTTAAGAAATGCTCCTCCCACCCCAAGATCTAATAGATACCTGCTCACATTTTAAAATTTATTTATTTATTTATTTTTATTTTTGACAGAGAGAGAGAGAGAGAGAGACAGAGACAGAGAGAACTGAACTGGGGGAGCTCCCAGTTCAGCATATGGTTCCGCACAGGCCAGGGCCGGGATTCGATCCCCGGTCCCCAGGGCTGCAAAGTGAGCGCTCAACCCACTGAGCCATCCCGGCTTCCCCTGCTTACATTTTATACTAAGAGTGCTAAAATTGTTTTTGACATTTAAGTCCTTAATCTAACTGTACAGATTTTTAAACATAGTAATATATCCAACCATTTGTTAACCCTTCCTATTTTTAATTTATCTGAAGAGTCTTCAGGATTATCTATGTAAACAATCATATTATTCACACACACACAAAAATGGCAGTGTTATATCCTTCTTCCAATCTTATGCCTCTAATTCCTTTTTCTTATCTTACTGTGCTGGTCCTTAGATATAATGTTTCAAATGCTGGTCTTGGAGAAAGCCGGGATGGCTCAGCGGGTTAAGCACTCACTTTGAAGCCCTGAGGACTGAGGATTGAATCCCGGCTCCGGCCCAGGCGGACCCACATGCTGAACTGGGGTGTGCTTCCTGAATGCGGTGATGCCCCCAGTTCAGTTCAAATGCTGGTCTTCAGAATCCCAAGATTCTGGAGGTGCTTCAAGGGTTTTGCAAATATTTGCTTCCATTTTATTTTAAAGTATTTATCTACTTTTAAAAGTTTATAAAGTTTTTAAAAATATAAAATTCAGTTTGAGCTTGGTACAAATGCCCTATTCACTCTCTTTGTTCTTCCTGGTACTTTGCTTTCTCTTCCCTACTTTTATATTCATTTCCACATGTGAACTTGATGTCTGTCATAATCCTTTTCTGCTCCTCATTCTCTTGAGTTCACAGAGAATGAGAGGCAAACTCAGAAACCAGGAAACACTGTCTTATGAAAATGCTTTTTAAGTTGGTTCAATGGTGTAATGGTCAGTGTTTTGGACTCTGAAAATGGTTTCCTAACTACGAGAATACCACATTCCTCAGGGGGCAGTGATAAATAGCTGAATTTAACTATATCCTTCAGCACATAAGCTATCTGTACCAAAATACAAAATAAGAAAGGACACTGAAAAGACTATGCTTTGATATAGCTGAGTTTGAGGCTGAGTTGCACACATACTTAGAATTTTAGATAACCATATCTATACCAATAAAGCCAGTATTAAAACAATTCTTATACTCTACTTTTCATTAGGAATGGTCACTTAATGAAAATCAATCACCAAATATAATTCTGGTAGTAAGAAGGAAATGATCTAATCACAGAAACTGACTTCAATGCCAAGAACATACCTGCTACCACTCATCACGTAACCTGAGCATTCAAATGATGCAATTTCTTCACTTGTCAAGCCAATTTCACCTCTCCGTGGGATACGTTTTCCAGCTTTTACATATTCAGCCATAGCTGCACCTTCACCAGGTAACAGAGCATGGCCATAGCTACAAAGTAATTCAGAATTCAGAAAAGGTTCATTATAAAAGGCTCATTATCTAAAAACAGCACAAAAATTCATTCACTCTTAGAAAACAGTTGGAATAACAGTTGCTTAGTGGCAGCATTCTGGGAAGCCCAATAAAAAGTAATTTAATTAATGAACAATGCACTGTGATATATATAACTAACCAAGAAATGAAGAGATACTTTGGGAAAACAAAAGAACTGAAATTAGTAAATATTAGATTCGTGTTTTACAATTATAGATCAATTTATCCCTACAGGCAGCTTATCCCTACTGCCTTTAACACTTCTGCCTTGAGTGAATTCCTTTTCCCTTTTCCACTTCAAAAAAGTACAGAAATAATATATTATTTCACATAATTTTTAGACTTATAACCAGTAACACTATACAGTTACAATTTCCTATTTACTTTTATTCAAGGGGGCTTTAAAAACTACCATTCCTTCATTCAATTCTTGACTGCTTCTTGAATGCCTATTAAATGCAAAGCTTATAATACAAAATAATCTGTTCTTATAGAATCTACATTATTAATAAGGACAGAACTGCAATACAATGTAGAATATATAATACATTACACAAAAGAAACAAAATGCTGTGAGGACTAAATGATTAAAGAGGGGTAGAAATCACATCTATTTGTAGAGGGAAGGTAGTGGAAATCAGCATATGTCCTTTTGAAAAGGGCTTTGAAGGATGCTAAGGGTTTTAAAGGGAAGAAATTGGGGGAAGTTAAAAAAAACAGGGCTGAAAAAAGAAGGGAAGGCATGATGAGGGAAGAAATATGGTAAACAAAGCATGATATAGGAAAGTGCACAGTAAACACAGGGAAGTTTTGGTTTAGCTCAGTTGGAACCTGGGGTATAAATAAGAGAAGCAGAGGGAGACAATTATGGAAAGGTAATTTAGGGCCATACCTCTGGGAAGGTGCCTTAGACATTGTAAATAAACTGTTACTTACTTCAAAGGTTTATCATCTTGAGAGGCAAGTGTCTTTGGAGCCTCTGGACCAATTAAATCTGAGGGTTCTTCGGGCTCTGTACAAAAGATGTTCAGAAACACATTCACATTTTGACAAATCAGTTAATTTAATGTTTTGTCTGTTCTGAGTCAAAGTCTATCAGAAGAACCTACTTGATCGATCCTTCCAGGGATTCTCCAGAAACTCCTCTTGGGAATCTTTAGAGCTTGAATCACTGGAATCTTTTCTGTTCTTCTTAGACTTCTTTTTCTTATATTTCTTCCTATAATGATTACAATTTGATACAAATTGACTTAATATTCCCTGTTAAAGGGCATATTATTTTTTTAAGGCCATGAGAGACTGATTAAAATAATTTGGATTCTCAGCTTATTCAAACTTGTTACAAAAAAAGTTTAATTTAAAAATTCTTCTAACTTATTTATCCAAATCATGTTTCACTATTAAAAAAAAAAAATCCCTAAAGGGAACAATGATATACAGTTCTCATACTGTAGAAAGTTAATAGAAATAAAACAGTTTAAAAAACAGCTCTTACCAATTTGATCATCAGTGATTTTAAGTATAATGGATTAAAAAACATCAAACATGTATGAATACTTGGGTTCATAATGATATTAAAACAAAACATTATTTTGAAAACTCATAAAACAAAGAAAGTAAGCAATTACCCTGACTTTCTTATATAAGCTGTATTACAGGGTAACCAAATAATTGATGAGGGTAGGTTTCTCTTATAGAATTATTCTACCTTAATAAATGCAGAAAGAAAGGGAAGCTGGGATGGCTTAGTGGGTAGAGTGCTCACAATGAAGCCCCAGGGTCTGAGGATCAAGTCCCAGTCCTGGCCCATGCGGACCCATATGCTGAACTGGGGAGTGCTTCCCACTCCAGTTCGGTTCCCACCGGGATGAGTTTCCCATGTGGCAGGCCCGGGGTTTGGCTCCCGCCTGGGGCATGCCTCTCATGTGGGAGGGCCCTCTGCTTGCGGGGGTGCGCTTCCCATGTGGAAGGCCCCCTGCCCAGTTCCTGCCCTGCATGGCCCTGTGCCTACCTGTGGAATGAAACTATGTCAAAAAACTAATGATGTACAACTATGGAGACTGCTCTGGGCCCTCCCTTCTCTCTGTCTCTCTCTGTGAAAAACAATAAAATAAATCTTTAAATAAACAAACAAACAAACAAACGAAGAAAGAAAGCCAGAATTAGACTATCACCATTTTGCAATCCCGAATGAAATAAGGGACCTAGGCGATGACCATCAGTGACTGTTAATATGAGCAAGAGATAATCAGACATTATTTGCCTCCTGATGGAAGTACACAGCACCACCTATGAGGTATTCCTGCCCAAAACTCAAATCTGAACCTGATCAAGACTCTAAACCTAACTATCAATCAATTAAAAAAATAGGACAGAGAACATGTTAAAAGGACACCATAAAAATACAATCGGCAAAATTCATACTGCAGGAAACTCTACAGGACAAATGACTTGGCTTCTTCAACAAATAAATTACAAGAACAGAAAGAGAATGGGAACCTATTGATTTAGATAGAGATCTAAGACACATATTAATCAATTGCAATTTATGGACATTTCAATCCTGATTGAATAAACTGTACAAAAGACTGATGAGAATTGAGAAATTATTGTTAAATATTTTAGGTATGATAATAGTATTGTACTTAAGTTGTTTGTTTGTTTTTTGAAGAATGCCTATCTTTTAGAGAAACATGGGTTTATGGATTAGTTTCAAAATAATGGGAGAGGCAATGGAGACTGCCCAAGAGTTGGTAACTGTTCAAGCTGGGTAATGGTTATGTCGGGGATCATTTTACTATTTTATGTAATTTTACACATAGGTGAACTTTTCCGTAGTAAAAATTGAAGGAAAAACACTGACGATCTGCGTTTCTTCTTCTTTTCCTTTTTTTTCGCTTTCTTTGTTCTCCTTTTTGTATCTTCATCTACAAATTAAAGCACATTATAATTAAAATTTTTTTTAACTCTAAACCCCCAATACTTTTGAATAAATATCCTATTGCTGTTCTATTTGTCATTACACAAAAATTAATTCATTAAAATATCTATTGCTATTATACTTGTCAGGAAGTATGCTAGGCTCTGGGGACACAGAAATTAAAGCCACACTAAGTATTTGGTGATACAGGGTACTATTAATATTAATTTTACTGCATAAGATAAGAGTATTGTGATTAAGTAGGAAACTGTCATTTTTTTAGAGATGTATACAGATATATTTAAGGGTGGCAGTGTGATATTTATAATTTGACGATCTCAACAAAAAATTCTATTTGAAGCAAATATGTCAAAATACTAACAACTATTAAAATCTAAGTAATATGTATATAGTATTATACTATTCCCTTTAGTTTTCTGAGTGAGTAGTTTCATGGTGAAAAGGGAAAAATGCTTTCCAGGAGCTCAGTCTAATGGAGGAGACAGAGGTAAGGAGATAAATAGAATCTGGAGTGATAGGGGGAAGCCTTGGGTGCTCTGGCCTATAGAGGAGTGAAAGTCGGACTGATTTGGGAGGGTGGTTGAGTAATGGGTGACCAGGCAAAGGTGAATCTGAAGCTAGTTCTTTTTAAAATCAGTTTCATTACCAAAGTAGTGCATGCCCATTGTTGAAATGAATAAGCCATGCCGCATGCAGGGAGAGACCGGAATTGCAGGCAGATGGACTCTGTGTATCAAGTAAGAAAATCAAGAGAAAAAAACATGGAATATTGAGGAGACAGAAGGTAGTTATCAGGCTACACAGGATGCTATGAGAGAAAGTGACAGCGGTTGTGTGATTAGAGCAGGATCAGTCAGCGTCTGTTTACTCTGAAGGCTATGAAGAGCTACTGACAGATTTTAAGTAGGGGACAGACATGCTCAGATTTGTACTTTAAGAAAGTTCAGTCCCCATTTTGATAAATAAACCGTTCTTTATTTAAAAAAAATAAAATAAAAGTTAAGTCTTCAAGCAGTGAGGAAGAAAAGGAAAAGTATGTGCCAGGAAACCCAGGTGACATCAGAGGATGATGGGGTGCCTTTGTGTAATGTATCCTTAGAGGAGGTACCCTCAGGTGTCAATCATTAGCCAGGAGAGGGCACAAGAGGGTAGCTTTTTGTGATGCGCCACCCAACAAGGGGTATCTTCCTTAATCAGCTGCCAGCCTAAAGGGGGTCCTTTGTGCTGTGCCTTTTTAAAAATTGTACAAAGGTGGCCACTGAGTGTGAGAATTACACAACAGAGCTGTTCCACTGAGCTGATACAGCCCTGTATGGCTTGGTTTGGCACCACTCGTTTCACAGCCCAACCCCGACTTGCTTCAGTGCCACATGCACTGTACAAATACATACAATCTGGAGTCACATTGCTTAGGTTCGAATCCCAACTGTGTGACCTTGAGGGTGGTACTTATAACCTGGCTCAGCGCCTTCCTTTCTCATCTCTAAGATGTACCCTGCAGTTATTGTGTGGATTAAACAGCAATAATGAATGTCAAACATTTAGCAGGGTAACCGGCACAGTTAGTAAGTGTTCAAAAACTCTTCACTATTATTACTGTTTTTAAGAATTTACTTCTGGGGAAGCTGGGATGGCTCAGTGGGTTAAGTGCTCACTTTGCAGCCCCGGGGACTGAGGATCAAATCCTGGCCCCGGCCCATGTGGACCCACATGCTGAACGGGGGAGTGCCCCCAGTTCAGTTCTCACCGGGGAGAGACCCCGGACCAGTTCCTGCCCTGTGCAGCCCCACACCCACCTGTGGAATGAAACTATGTGGAAAAACCGAAGATGTGCAACTATGGAGACTGTTCTGGGCCCCTTCTCTCTGTCTCTGTATCTCTTTCTTTCTCTCTCTCTCTCTCTCTCTCTCTCTCTCCCTCTGTCTGTCAAAAACAGTAAAAATAAATCTTTTTTAAAAAAAGAACTTACTTCTGAAATAAGCTGTAATAAGTAAAACTAGTTTTGAATGATGTTGACTTTCTTACCACTGGAATCAGTTTCAGAATCAGAGTCACTGTCACTGTCGTCTGAATATTTCTTGTGTTTTCTTTTAGATGATTTTTTCTTTCTCCTTTTCTTGGACCTTTCTTTTGAATGATTAGACTTCTTCTTCTTCTTTTCTTCTATATAAAATAGAAATAAAAAACTAGTAAAGAAGTATTTCTGAGTATCAGTTTTATTATATTTGAAATACTGAAAAGGAATACATGATAGACAATGTGAATAAAAGTCTAATGTTTAATTATT
>PVKE010046149.1:0-12361 GCA_004027555.1 Craseonycteris thonglongyai | reverse complement strand
GAAAGTATCCAGCCATATAACTTCTTGTTATACTGAAAATGGCTGGATATTTTTCAGACAGCCCTTGTATGATGTATAGAAACTCAACTTCTGTATCAAATTATTATTGTTGTTATTATTATTATTATTATTATTTTATTGTTTTTGACAGAGAGAGAGACAGAGAGACAGAGAGACAGAGAGAGAACTGAACTGGGGGAACTCCCCAGTTCAGCACATGGGTCCACACAGGCTGGGACCGGGATTTGATCCCTGGTCCCGGCTTAACCCACTGAGCCATCCCGGCTTCCCCTATTTGCACTTTTAAGAGAGGCTAAATAACTTGTTTAAGATCATAGAGCTAGTAAGTTTTAGTGTTAGGCTTCTAGGAAGGTGATTAGAAGGCAGAAATCTGTGCTGTTGGAATCGTAATGGCTCTGGGTTTAGGAAGGCTGGACATTGGGACTGCCTACCTAGTTATCTTAGAGATGTGAGGTCTACAGCCAAGGAGGGCTCCTTGAAGGAGGAATCATCACAGGACCCTCCCCAACCCAACTCCCGTCAGCTTTTCTGTCCCTCTTAATCTTGGAGACAAATTCCCCTTTGTTTAAATTTGGATATTGTTCTCTCTAATGGAGCGCCGTAAAAGTCTAGCAATGCCAACTCCCCCTGGACTCTCAACCAAGCCTTTGAGCAGACAGGCATTCCTCATCCTCAGTCTCTCAGCATCTCCCAGTGAGTCACATAACATGACACCAGGCCCATCAAGATAAAGATCCTTATGGCCACAATGGCTTCCCTTTCTTCCCTCAGCCCGTCTTTATTGCTCTGCATGGTACCCTTACTTCCAGCAGGGAGAGTTTATAAGCGTGGGGCTAAGGCGAGCCCATTCCGCGGGCAGCTCCCCGCCAGGCTGGTGCAAGGGCTCCAGGGACAGAGATGCATTTCCCTTTAATAAGCTTCTCACACTACATTAAAGATAAAAGGGGAAGGGAAATATTTATATTCTGACAAAGCAGCTCTTCCCTTCAGGCTCTTGTTTTATTTATTAACTTGCTCTGTCCCTCAGTCTTTCTCTGTTTCAGGGGCTAGGCATTTCCTCTCCTTCGCCCCTTTAGTCATTAATTTTGTGGGTGAGTGACAGTGACAGTGGGACTTTAGAAACCTTGTCAAAGAGATGAGAATTCTATGTGGGCGCCATCCCCAGGTGACACCCACAGCTGTGCTGCTGCCGTCCTGGGAGCTGCTCCCCATTACCACCCTTATCATATAGCACTTGGAGGGCCGAATGCGTCGTGCTGGTTATGTCGTTTCAAATGAAGCCATGTCAGTCCCGCAAAATGTTCAGAGATACAGTAACCTGGATGCGTGACTACATCCACCTGGGACCGCTGCAACCTTTTGCTTATTAGTTTCTTCTCTCACACAGATGATCCCTTAAGGATGCTGATTTCCTTCAGCTAATCTACCCAAAGCCAATAAAACACAGGTATGCTGTTTTCAACTTGGATTCATCCCTTTGCAATGATTATCATTACAGTTTCAGAGCACTTATTGTTCCAAAGCCTGTGCTAGTTTGTTAAGGAGTTGATCCTCTGAACACTCCCCTCTCCCTCCAAGGAGGCTCCTGGATTAGTAGTCAGGAGAGGGAAATGGGAGGAGGTTGGGGGTGGGCAGGGTGTTTTAGGCTCTGCTCAGTTGGCCTGTGTAATACCTGGCAGTATTCATCCCGTTTTTCAAGAAGACGCTCTTTTATAGTTTGGTATGGACTTTTTTCCTTAATGATACATAATCATCAGTTACAAATTTAAAGTACAAGGAGAGCAACAAATGACCTATCTGCCCACCTGTGTCGAAGCAGTACAGGGTGATGGTTAAGAGCACAGACTGGATCCTGAAGCTCTGGGTTTGATGCTCAGCTCCCCAGTTACTATCTGCATCAACATAGGAAGCATCTGCTTGCCCTTTTCCTCACCTGTACAATGGGGTGAAGATAGTAGCTGCCCCATAGGAATCTTAAATATGTAAATGCATGCAAAGCACTTAATTCCCTGCTTCCCTACTTGACATATAGTGTAGTCCATAACAATAATTACTTATTGCTACTATTACCATCCAAGAATAGCCAATAAATAACACTTAGCAAGTATATTTCAGATTTCACTTTATGAACATATATGTGGAGAGAGAACAGAAATAATTTTATAATCTGCATGATTTAAAAAAATAATTTAAACCATTAGGTTTGATTCTACCTGAACTTAGATGAAAGGCACTCAGATAAAACTGATGAAGTTCAACTATTAGTTTCTAAATGACAAAATAGATTAGTTTCTGAAAGATCACTCCAAGGTTCAGAAAAAAAAAAAGATGATGACAATCAATTGAAAGTTGGGTGGGTAAGTTTGATTGACTTCCTGCCAGCTGATTAGATGGTTAGTGCTCTCGTGCTTTTTTCTATCTCCCAATTTTTAAATGTATATCTTTATTTATTTATTTATTTTTAATTGTTTTTGACAGAGAGAGACAGACAGACAGAGACAGATACAGAGACAGAGAGAGACAGAGAGAAGGGGGGACAGCCCAGAGCAGTCTCCATAGTTGTACGTCATTAGTTTTCCGATATAGTTTCACTCCATAGGTAGGCGCGGGTCATCGCAGGGCAGGAACCAGACCAGGGGCCTTCCGCATGGGAGGCATGTCCCCGTGAGCTGGAGGCTTCCTACATGGGAAGCACATCCTGGGCAGGAGCAGACCTGGGCCCTCCCACATAGGAAGGTCGCCCTGGTGAGAACTGAACTGGGGCACAGTCCGATTCAGCATATGGGTCCACACAGGCTGGGGTCGGGGTAGGATCCTTGGACTCTCCCCCCCCCCCCCCCCCCCACTGCAAGACGAGCACTCAACTTGCTGAGCCATCCCAGCTTCCCTCTCTCCCAGTTTTTGATGCTTCTGATATATTTCATTTGTTTGGGTTTCTAGCCACCAAATTCTGATTTCTCCGGAGGTTTAGTTCTCTGGATTCAATGTTTACTGCTAGCTCTCTTATCAGACTTCCACATTACCCATTCTCTAATTAGATATGTTTCCCTGACTGGCTGTATTTTATTAAGTAGTCTTCTCCCCACCCCCGCCCCTCCCCCCATTTTCCCTCAGCAGGACTCATTGCTGTATTCCCTGAATTCCTTCGTATTTGAGAAAATCTATTACCCCTCTGTTTGTGAATGACTGTTTTATGAATGTAATCTTTTTCTTTTTCTCAGAACCTAGTAGACATTCTTCCATTACTTTTTGGCACTGAATGTTGCTATTTAGAAGGATGAAGCCAAGCTCCTCATTTCCCTCTTGTAGGGCCCTAGACTTTCTGCTTGGTTGCTTGGAGAATTCATTCTTTTTTCTTGAAGTCTCGTTGATGGGTCTATCAATATTTCCTGCTTTTGAGTGAACCCTTTTTAGTCTGCAGTGTTCCTTGAGTTTGGAGGAATGTTTCCATATTATGTTCTCAAATTATTTTGGTTCTATTTTTTTGTGGTGGGAGGAGGCTTCTTTCAGTTTAGACACCACTTTATCCTCTGTTTCTATTCTTTTATTTATAGTTGCTGTAATCCTTGTCTTGTCCCTCTGTTTTAACTTTTACTATCTCAAGTATTTCCCAGATATGTTTGATTTGGGGAAGGCTAGTCTTTTTTTGTGCCTTTATTTTTTTCCTCATTTCTAGAAGGTAGTGATGTTTTGGTTCTTAATTGCTTCCTTAGCTACATAATCTCTCCTTTTATCTCATTCTTTTGTTAGATTTTTTTTCTTTCCCCAATTTTAGCTCACTGTGTGCTTGTCCCTAAGGGGTACCAAAGAGTCATTTCTCACTCCCAACACCAGTAGTGTAACTTGAAGAGAGAACAAACACAGAAAAAGTGAAGTGATAATCAGACTCCTCTATAAGCTCGAGGTGAGTCATCTAGGCATCAGGTGCAGTGGGAGTTCAGAAGGAGTCATTACTAAGAGGTGGTGTTTAGGTTGTTCAGAGAACTGGGAGAGGCGGGTGGAGCAGCATTGCAGGGAGGGCTGCACAGGACAGGTGAGGAGCACAGTGAACCCTCCAGTCTGTG
This sequence comes from Craseonycteris thonglongyai, assembly GCA_004027555.1. Taxonomy (NCBI): domain Eukaryota; kingdom Metazoa; phylum Chordata; class Mammalia; order Chiroptera; family Craseonycteridae; genus Craseonycteris; species Craseonycteris thonglongyai. Next base: position 8,276 of record PVKE010046149.1, on the reverse strand, counting down.
AGGAAGGGCCAGGAGAAGGAAGGTGGTAGACACTGGGAATCACAAGGTGAGTTGGAACCACACTGTGGAGGGCTTGCCTAGCACAGGGGTTAGGTCTCTAAGCTTCAGAGTCACACACCTTTATAGAGCTGGGTTCAGATCTTCACTCTACTGCCTGCTAGCAAGGTGACCGTGGGCAGGATCCATGATCTCTCTGTCTCATTTTCCTCATCTGCAAAATAGGAATAATAATATCAGCTATTTCATAGTATTGTTAATGAAGATTAAATGAGACAATTCATCTAAAGAACAAAGCAATTTGTATATTGTAATAAGTGCTTGATAAATGGTAGCTCTTATTGTGGTCCTTGGGGTAAGGGATTGCATGTTAATATTCCTCATTTTTTCCCCCCTAGCACTTTGTAGAAGATCAATAAATGGATGATGACTTTATTGCATCAGTTAGGTTGTATTTCATTGCAAGTAGCAGAAACCTGGCTTAAAACAGGGAACAGTAGACTACAGCCTGTAGGTCAAATCCAGCCTGCCGCTTGTTTTTGTATAGTCCATGAACTAAGAATGGTTTTTACATTTTTAAGTGTTTAAAAATTTAAAAGAAGAATATTTTGAGAAACTTGAAAATTATATAAAATTCAATTTTTTATGTCTATAAGTGAACTTCTATTGAAACACAGACATACTCATTTATTTACAAATTGTGAATGGCAGGTACAGGCAAACTTTTTCTGTAAAGGACCAGATAGTAAATATTTTAGGCTCTGGGAACTATATGTCCTATTGTAACTAAACTCTGTTGCTGAGCACAAAAGCATCCATCGGCAATAACCTTAGAAGAGGAGAGCTGAGGACAGGAAACAGTGAAAAAGTGGAAAGGCTCCCAGACCCGGAACCGAATCTCCTAGGTTCTAGGCTGGACTCTCACTAACCCATGTTAGAATTTTGATCAAGTCATTTCAGTTCTCTGGGTCAGACTGTTTGCAGAACAAAAGGGTTGGACTAAAATTTGAAGACTTCTTTCAGCTCTGAAAGTTTTCCTTTTCTATTTTTGTATACCAGTTAAATTCTAAGGTCTATATAGCAGTTAGGATACCTCACTCGCAAGCAACAGAAGCCAACTCTAGTTAATTTAAGCACAAAATATATTTATTGTAAGGATATCAAGGCAGGTCACAGAACTAAAAGGAAAGCAGAAAATATGGGCTCGGAGAGAGGATAGGAGCCAGGGTAGGTTGTGGGGTCCAGGTAGCAGGAACCAAGACATAACCTCTTCAGGATGCTGCCATCTCAGTTGAGCTCTGACCATTCCCAAGAACATTCAAATTAAAATTCTGATGTTGCATTTGTAAAGGAACCATCATGATTGTATCTAATAGGGAGGAATCATTCCCCAAACCAAATGCAGGGCTATTACTAGAAAAAGGGGGAGTGGATACCAGGCAGATGTCCACAATAGAAAGAAGGACATAGTTGTGTCAGCACTACGCATTGCAGCCACTAACAAACGATTCAAAGACATCAAAATGGTTTTTGAGTCATTTGCTCATTCTATCAGCAGATACCGAATTTGTGAATGGTATTTTGGAGAACACCAAAGAAATATAACAATGACCTGTAAGAATGGTGGGAAAGGGTGCTTGGGTTTTACTCAGGATGATGTGGGAACAGAATTATATTTCCATTTAATTTGAATCATTAAAATATATCTGGGCATGTGTCACTGCAGCTCATTATAGGAGAGATGTTAAGTAATTCCCTAATTATATGTATTACACTGTGGGCAGAGGATCTTGAGACAAGTGACTTATCTCACATGTCAAGGGGCAGAGCTAAAAGCAGGACTTGACTTAGAGACTTGAATAACTGTTCTGGACCAGCTGCCTAGCAACCATGGCCCCCATTCAGGAGCAGCTACCATGGGAGGAGCCAGTGAGTGACTGGCTCCCTCACTACACCGTGAACTTTTCAAGGGCAGGAACTGGGTACTGTTCCTCTCTCTGTGTTTCCCCTGGGGCCTCACATGGCACTGGACTTGCAGAAGGCAAGTATTCAGTAAGGAGTCTGCTTTCCAGCTTCCATGGATGAAACTGAATCTGTCTGTCTCTGCTTTAGATGCAGGCTCAAGCTGAAGAGGATTGAAAACATCCCTGGCTGCTCTCAGGAAGGCCTGGCCTTTGGGCAAAGGAAGAAGGATGTATTTCAGATTGGAGGAACGTCAGAGACTTCTTTTCTAACAGGAGACTGAGCTGTAAGCTCAGTAGTATTTGTGTTAGATGACTTATCTGTCTCAGTGTGAATGTATATTATTGCTTCTGGCAAATAATGAAAAATGATGACCTCACAAAGAAAACCAGTGAGTGTAATTGTCTCCATTCACCTCTCTTCTTTTCTATGGGAAAAGGCTGGCCTGTGCCTGGGACTTTGCTCAGAAGGAAGTGTTTATAGAAATTTGTTCTCAATCAAGTACTTGTGCATGTGTGTGCTCTTTGTTTAGGGAAACTTACCAACTTGCTTTATTTACCTTTGAAGGCTCTTTGCCAGGCCTTTACCCAGCGGTCTCTAATTCCATGGCGGCTCTGGACTAAGGCAAACTTATCTTTCCAGGACCAGAGCACCAAAGTATTAGCCACAGCAGATCCTGGAAGGGTTCATCTTAGAGGCAATAAAATCATTTATTAAATGAGATTGCTTGCACTTTTTACTGTTACTTGCCTTTACCTGAAGAAGGGGGTTTTCTTCTTCCCCCCCTCCCTCCTTCCTTCCTTCCTTTTCTCTCTCTCCCCTCCCTTCCTCTCTCCCTCCCTCCTTCCCTTCCTTCCTTCCTTCCCTCCTATCTATGTATAGCTCTCTTCTTTCTTTTTTTCCTGAGATGACTAATCTGTTCCTCTATGCCAGAGGTGTCTAATCTTTTGGTTTCCCTGGGCCACACTGGAAGAAGAATTGTCCAGGGCCACACATAAAATACACTAACATTAACGATAGCTGATGAGCTAAAAAAAAAATTGCAAAAAAACCCTCATAGTGTTTTAAGAAAGCTTATGAATTTGGGTTGGGTCACATTCAAAGCCGTCCTGGGCCACATGCAGCCCGTGGACTGTGGGTTGGATAAGCTTGCTCTATGCCTAGGTTTGTGGGACAGGAGGGACTTCCAGCTTCAGTTTTACAAGAACCTAGAGCTGAAGCCTGTTGAGAAATCTTCAAAATTAAATTAATCTCCAGTAATTTAGGCTTAATACATCAATGTCACTCTATACCAGGGGTGTCCAATCTTTTGGCTTCCATGGGTCACACTGGAAGAATTGTCTTGGGCCACACATACAATACACTAACAATAACGATAGCTGATGAGCTAAAAAAAAAAAAAGGCAAAAACATCTCATAATGTTTTAAGAAAACTTACAAATTTGTGTTGGGCCACATTCAAAGTTGTCCTGGGCCACATGCGGCCTGCAGGCTGTGGGTTGGACAAGCTTGCTCTACACTGTAAAGAAGTGGGTATGTTGGGAAATCAGGGACTTTATAGATAGACTGTCATATCTCCAAAGACACTGAAGCCCTTGTAGATTCCTTTGGGCTGGCTCATCACCACTTTTATCTCCATGGCAGGCATATGGTGTTTAATGAAAGGTTTTGTGTTTTTTTAATCTCACCATCAATCAGCTCTCTACATGTACTCCCCAGTCCCTCACTGTCTCATTGTATCCTTGTAGCTCTGGTCATTTCACTTTTCTCCCTTGGCTCTCACTCCGTTTTCCATATCCATTGCCATGCTACATCAGGTCCCCTGCCACGTGTGTGACAGTGAATCTGAGGTATTTACCACTAAGGCCCAAACTGGACTGACTTCCTTCATGCCAGATTCCCTGGCAAATCGAGTGGGAACTGAAGCTCTTGCCCTTTACTTCAGAGGATTTCCTGGTGGGCCACTGTTAGCTATACCTCCCTCAAAGCCCAAGAGATTATCCAGACAGACCAGCTCACCTCCTCAACCTTGTTTTCTAATATACTTAAAAGCAAAAAGACAAGAGAATAATTTCACTTCTATTTCACTTGAACTTCATTTTTCTCCATGTAGCCACCAAAATTTAGAATCACACAAATTTATAGCAATGTGGAAGGATGTTATAAGAAAAGACTAAAAAGAAGAGTGCCTGCAATATTAACAGTCATCATGGTCTCTGATGGGACCATCCAAACACATTTCCCTTCAGAGGGTAACAACTCAAGGCCACATTTACCTTCAGAGGGACCACACTTTGGCTTCCTGTGTGAGTCTGCTCTGAGATAACGCAGGATCACCTACTTTTTCAACCGATAGTTTCCATCTTTTTCCCTACCTTTTCCCCTTTCTTAAAAAAGTTTCTGAACTTTTTAATGTTAAACCCATTTAGACAGTGATTCAAATACCAGGAGCATCCAAAGAATGTTTAAAGTTTCCATTCATCAAATGGCTTGGGTAAAAAGTAGCAGTTCAAGGAGAACTCACCCCAGGCTGTGGGTGGAATCTTCAGCCAGACCTGGGTTCACCAACAATCCAGCTGAGTTTTTGGGCGAGGGTGTGTGGGGGTGGGGTTTGAGATTCTGACCTGAGGCTTCTCCAGGGTGAGAGATGTCCGAAGGTGAACTGAATGGCAGTAGAAAGGGTGTTGTGTGCTGCTGATTCTGGAACAGGATGACTTCCCCCTCTGTCTGAATATTTCTTTCTCTGACGCTGACTCCACGACACTCTGTCACCTGATAATTAACATTCTGTCATATTTGAGCTTTTGTGATTTTCCTCTAGGAAAGTTTTACGGAGAGTTGGAGTAAAGGGACCTTTTTTTTTTTTTTTGGCAGGGATGAACCTATGGAAGAGAGAGCTGTGGAAAGCAGGGGAATGCAGAACTAGTCTTTGTGCAATGTTTTGTTGATCAAATAAAATCTATGCCAGAGCCCGGTTCCAATTTATCTTTGTTGCACCAGAGGATAATCATCTTTATGTTATGAGAGGAGAGGAAAAATGTATTCACAATCTTGTTCCAAAGCTTATCAATGTCTATGTTGCTTTAGTTCAACCTGAGTTGGTGGACACCAAATATCCCTGTGAAAATTCTTAACTCTAATATCTGGATACCTGCTATGGCCAGCCCAGTGAGATTATTCAAACTCACCCAAGGGCTGCAGACAACTAAAATAATGACGTGCAGCTACACAAATTGGCGTGAGTAACTTGGATGATACCAAAGAGGAAAGGAGGATTTTGGCCTCTTGAGTAAATCAGCTTTAATGAGTATATTCTTTGCTTCTCCTGCCATTCTTTCTAGTTTTAAAATAAAGCTATGAAGATCTGTTGATGTAATCCCTACGATGAGGCTATCCTCAGACAGGATGGCCCACTATTTGAAGTCACATTCCCTATCTTACTGCATTTGTTTCTCTTGAACTAAAAAGGTCAGCTTGAACCAAGTATTTCATGTAACCTTTGCAATTTTCATTTGATCCTACAAGAGGGAGAGGATGATTAAGTTTGAGCTGTGAGAAAATTCAATGCTTGCTTCACAGCTCTCTCCTCCTTAGCATGGGGTGATATGTTTTCCAACCTCTTGGGGGAATCCCAATTGATTAAACAAGGCTCATTCTGAGCTTGAATCAATGTGAATTGAGGACTGAGGAGGACCTTGGGTGTTTGAAGGACCACTTGTTTGCAAAGAAATTTTAAAGATAGTAAAAAAATTTTTTTTTTTTTTTGGATAGAGCTTGCTTAGGCAAGGTAATATCTTAAGGAAATATGCTGTGACTGAATTAGAAACAGGTGGATTAGCTTTTCTTGAAAATATTCTTCATTAAAACAATTAGGGGGAAATGCTTGGCATAATGCCTTTCAGTTTTGGTTCAATGGAGACTGGGGACAGGGAGACATTTCGATGAACTCAGCATATATGTATCAGCTAATATTTGATGTTAAGTCACATGAATACACAATAAATACATACCACATACATTCACCCATAAAAGCCTTTCACTGGCTAATGTATCTCAATGATCAGCAAATAAATAAACCCTTTGTGTTTATACGGCTGTTTTTAAATCCCTAGCTTGTTCAGAAAAACTACCACCACCACCACCATCTCCACCACCGTCGACATCTCCAAATCTATCAATAATTAGTTCTAAAAACAGAAATTTAAAACAAATATCTGTCCTGTTATTTCAACTTTTAAATTTATATCATTTGACATGCTCATAGTTTCTAATATGGAAATTAAAGATTAAACTTTTAGGTTAGAAAAAGGACACGTCAAGAAGGGCTAACTACAAAAAATGTGATTCATTCTCAAGTTATATGTGTGTGTGTATATGTATGTGTATACGATTAATCTTGTTCTCATACCTCTAAAATGCCCACTATGTGAACCAGGACTGTTCCTCTTAATTTTCTCCTATAATTTCAGCACAGAGCCTTGTATACTGCAGGTGTACCTTTCTTGACTGCATTATATTGAGCATCTACCACAAGACGTAGGGCAAATAAAGCCTGGGGTAAAGATTATCCTTGAAAGATCTCTCCATTGGTTAATGAAATACAATATAGGACAGCCCTCAGTAGGTCCAACAGAGCTACCAGTAGGTTTTCTCTAACAGTGGCTCCGATTGCTGTTTTGTTCTGTTTGTTTCTTTTCTGTTTAGAACCAGATGAATCAGCTGGCTCTTATTTAGAGGCCCTGATATATCCAAAACACTTACTTCAAACTCTAACCTTACATTCAGCCTCATCTCTGAGGGAAGAAACGGAAGTAAGCCAGCCTGAGCCAACAGCAGGTTCATCTACTCATCTCCCTGACACGGGGGCCTGTCATTGAGTGAATGGGTGGTTGGAATGTCCACACTTGAAAGGGTTATTTTTCTTCCTCTTAATTTTTGGTGGGGGAGAGATGGGCCATGTGCACAAAGCTGAATCTGTATTGTATGATATATTACTCTACAGTAAATATTCATTGAATTAATTAAATATTTGAGATAACGGTAGATATTACTTGGTTCCATTGCTCTACTGACTCTTGTATGAATATAAGCTATTTTTCCTCATTGGAAAAACCCAGTGGTTTAAATGGCTTTTAGTAACAGCAAACCATATGAAAAGACTAAAAGAAGAAATTACTGATCACTTAAAAAAAAAAAAAAAGTCAGACTACTTGATGAAAACCTTGCCATAAATATTCTGAATTTCTGAGGGGTACAATATATTGCAGTACTGGCAATTTTAATACCATCACTAATCATTTGGAATACTCTGACATCTTTCCACTGTAATATTTGTGTATTTAGTGGAAACTTTTGAAAAGTCATTTCACTAGCCAACAAAAGTCATTTCATAGTTATGATGTAATTGTAAGGTAATATTTCAGGGCTGTCAAGATCAAAGACTTGAAATATGACTTACAAAAAAAAAAAAAAAAAAGGTCTGGAGTGACCCCTTCAAACAACCGTTCAAAGGAACTAACCAATAGCATCTCCTATTTTCCTTTCATTTTTGGAAACAGAATCATACAAAAAATGTATTCTCCAGAGGCACATGAATTAAAATTAAAGAGTAAAAATAAATAATTTTAGATGAAACTTTCCCCTCTGATTTAATCAGTGAGAAACATATATACTCGATGTATTGGCCATAAATATAGGAAAACTGTACTCATATTGTGAATTGCGTTTAATACTAAAATCTGAATGGATGTCATTAAAACCACTTTATGGTTATTATGTTGATTGAAGGAATTTATTTTTATTTTATGCAAAGGGAGTATCTGTCTAGTTGATCTTCTAGGGCCTTATACGCTAAAACTAGATATTTTCTTTAAAGATGAAAATCCTTTCTACTCAATGAAACACAAATTGACATTAGTTTTTCTATATTTCTGCTTGCTGGTCACTGTAAGCTGATCTTGTCTGAATGAACTGATTCCTGTTCCTGGGTCAATTCAGAAGGTTATTCATTTTCTCTGCGTCTAAGGTGATGAAGAAAGGAGATACCATGTTGCAAATCTCCCTTGTTGCACTCTGACTTTCCTGAGCTAAAAAAGGGGAAAACAAAAAGCCAAACAATACTCATTCACTTACAAAGCATTTTAAGATGGTGATGATGATGGTTTATTTTGTATTTTTTAAGATTAATTTTATTGCTTGAGGGAGAGTTGAGAGAGAGAGAGAGAGAGAGAGAGAGAGAGAGAGAGAGCAAGAGAGAGAGAGAGAGAGAGAGAGAGAGAGAGAGAGAGAGAGAGAGAGAGAGAGGGAGAGGGAGGAGA
>PVKE010046148.1:0-12361 GCA_004027555.1 Craseonycteris thonglongyai | reverse complement strand
GGAGGCATGGCTCTGCATCTCATGGCCGTGGGCCTCAAAAAAGGCCACAATGGGGAAGCCGGGATGGCTCAGTGGGTTAAGCACTCACTTTGCAGTGCAGGGGACCCAGGATCAAATCCAGGCCCCGGCCCGTGTGGAACCATATGCTGAGCTGGGAGCTCCCCCAGTTCAGTTCTCTCTCTGTCTCTGTATCTCTCTCTCTCTCTCTCTCTCTCTCTCTCTCTCTGTCAAAATAAAAATAAATAAAAATATATTTAAAAAAAAAAAAAAAAAAGGCCACAAAATGACCAAGCACATAAGCAAGCCAAGGCACAGCCGCCACCAAGAGCACCGCACCAAACACACCACATTTGTGTGGGACATGATCCGAGAGGTATGTGGCTTTGCTCCCTATGAGTGGCATGCCATGGAGCTGCTCAAGGTCTCAAAGACAGGCGGGCCCTGAAGTTCATCAGAAAAAAAAAAAAAGTTGGGACACACATCCTGTACCAAGAGAGAGAGGAGCTGAGCAACGACGTCCTTGCAACCATGAGGAAGGCAGTAGCCAAGGACTGAGCCCCATCTCCCCTGTGTGTAATAAAAACCTTCTTAGAAAAAAAGAAAGGGGGGAGAAAGAGATTGATTGATTCGAAGAAGAGGTTCTGGAGGGCACTGAGAAACTTCAAAAGTGTACCCCCTGTCTAACTTCTTATTCCCACTATTGACATACTTCATGGGGGCGGGCAGGATAAAAGATATCCCATTGGAAGACAGTGGGAAATAACATTCACCTTAATTGAAATGTGCTTTACCATCAACTTTGTTTATTTCATAAACTAAAGCAGGGCTCTCCAAACTTTTCAGCCTGCGGGCCGCATTAACTATCAAACAGCAGTTTGGGGGCCGACTACACACTTGAGGTCCAAATAAAAAAGAATCAAAACATATATGTTGTTTTTAATTATTTATTTAATATTACGGTATTTTATTCAGATAAAAAGGTCTCCACAGGCCGGATGAGAGGGCCTCGAGCCGTAGTTTGGAGACCCCTGAACTAAAGGATAATGATTGTTATGGGCTTAATTGTATCCTCCCAAAATTCATGTTAAAATCCTAACCTTTCATGCCTCAGAATATCACTGTACTTGGAGATAGGATCTTGAAAGAGGTAATTAAGGTAAAATGAGGTCATATAGGTAGGCCCTATTCCACTATCATTGGTGTCCTTATTAAAAGATTAGCAGACAGACATCTGTGCACACAGAGTAAAATAAAGATGATGTGAAGACACAGCAAGAAGGCAGTCTTTTCCAAGTCAAGGAAAGAGGCCTCAGAGAAACCAAACCTGCTGATACCTTGGACTTTTAGCCCCCAGAACTGTCAGAAAATAAACTGCTATCATTTAAGCCACCCAGTCTGTGGTATTCTGTTATGGCAGCCCAACCAAACTAATATACCAATCTAAGTGAAAAGTACTTTGCAGACCCATATGCTGAACTGGGGTGTGCTTCCCATGCAGGAGGCCCCAAGTTCAGTTCCCAACCACCCCTCCCCCACCCTACTCCCCACCCCATTGGCCCCTGGCTCGAGGGGGCCTGCCTCCCATACAGGTCTCCAGCCCAGTTCCCGCCCTGTGCAGTCCCCACCCATGTGGAACAAAATCATGTTGAAAACTGATGCGGTACAACTATGGAGACTGTTCTGGGCCTTCCCCCTTCTTTCTGTCTCTGTCTCTCTGTCTCTGTCAAAAAAATAAAAGCTTTAAAAAAAATATTCATGGGAAAGCCGGGATGGCTCAGTGGGTTAAGCGCTCACTTTGCAGCGCCGGGGACCAAGGATCGAATCCCAGCCCCAGCCTATGTGGACCCATGTGCTGAACTGGGGAGCTCCCCCAGTTCAGTTCTCTCTGTCTCTGTATCTCTCTCTCTCCCTCTCTCTCTGTCAAAAACAAAAATAAATAAATAAATAAATTTTAAAAAATATTCAGCACTGGATGTAGGTGCATCTTAATATGTGATAATGCACAGGATAGTTTCCCTTTTCTCCCTCCATTCTGTAACTGCCTGCTTCTTTCAGTTCCAAACCACTGATAATTGTTCAGAGAGCCTGAGGCAGTGGTTACTGCTAGGGAGGGCTGAGGGGTGGGATGAGGGCAAAGTTTCTAGGAGCTAGGAGGAGAAGCCGCTGAAAAAAGCAGCAAGAATAAACAGTCCATGTATGGTATCCATGGAAACATATCATACAAACATAGATACATCCTGGACCCTTTGAAACAGAAGTGACATTTAAGAAGCAACAGATTTAATGCTGTTTCCTCATCTAGAGACAGGAGGCCACATCTAGAGGTAGAGTAGCTCTTATAACCAGCAAGAAAACAGCAGCCTCACACAGTCAATAGTTTAGTGGTTACCTGAGGGTAAAGGGGGAGGTGGGTGGGAAAGACAGGTGGTGGGGGGAGTAGGGAGAGGGAATCAAACACACAGCGATGGAAAGTGAGCTGATTCTGTGTGGTGAGGACATAGTGCGATGTATGGACAATGTAATGTAGAATTGTACAATGGAAACAATGTAATTGATATCAGTTAATGTCACCCCAATAAATTTAACAAAAAAAGAAAACAGCCTCAGTCCTAAAACCAGGAGTAAGTGAACTCTTCCAACAACTTGAGAGCCTGGAGTGGGATCCTCCCCAGTCCATCTTCAGATGAGCACGCCACCTGGTCAACAAACTGATTACAACCTTCTGAGACCCCAGTAGAGAATACTGCTAAACTGTGCCAACTCCTGACTCACAAAAATGATGGAAAGATAAATATGTTATTTTATGCAACTAAGTTTGTGGTCATTTGTTACACTGCAATAAAAACTAATTATGAGACAATCTGAGCAGGAAAAAGAAGAATTTCAATGGAATCACCAAATCATAACTCCAAGCCCACAAGTTAATTTAAACCTCCTTTAAATATTAAGTAATTTATGCTTCATTTAAAAAGGGACTTGGGGGAAGCCGGGATGGCTCAGTGGGTTAAGCGCTCACTTTGCAGCGCCGGAGACCAAGGATCGAATCCTGGCCCCGGACCGTGCGGAACCATATGCTGAACTGGGAGCTCCCCCAGTTCAGTTCTCTCTCTGTCTCTCTCTCTCTGTCAAAAACAATAAAATAAATAAATAAATAAATCTTTGGGGAAGCCGGGAAGGCTCAGTGGGTTAAGCGCTCACTTTGCAGTGCCGGGGACCGGGGATCGAGTCCCGGCCCCGGCCCGTGCGGAACCATATGCTGAACTGGGAGCTCCCCCAGTTCTCTCTGTCTCTGTCTCTATATCTCTCTCTCTCTCTGTCAAAAATATAAATAAATAAATAAATAAATATTTAAAAGGGACTTGGGGGAAGCTGGGATGGCTCAGCAGGTTAAGCGCTCACTTTGCAGCCCCAGGGCCCGAGGATCGAATCCTGGCTCCTGCCCAGGATTCGCTGAACTGGGGTGTGCCCCCAATTCAGTTCCTGCCAGGGCCTATAGGGGAGGCTCCTGGCCCAGTTGCTGCCCTGTGCAGCCCTGCGCCCACCTGTGGAATGAAACTATATGGAAAACTAATGCTGTCAACTATGGAGACTGCTCTGGGCCCTCCCCCTTCTGTCTGTCTGTCTCTCTCTGTCAAAAAAACAATAAAATAAATCTTTAAAAATAAAAGGGAATCGGGAAGATGCCAGGATAACTCAGCAGGTGAGCACTTGCCTCACAATCACCAGGTCCAGGTTCGATTCCTGTCTGGGCCTGTGCAAACCCATGTACTGAACTGTGGCACCACTGATAACCACTGGGACATGCCAGTAAAGGTAAAGGCCCCCACTTTGGTTCCCGCCCCACATGCCAACATTCACCTCTGTGGAATGAAACTGTCACAACTAATGATGTACAACTATGGAGACTGCTCTGGGCCCTCCCCCTTCTCTCTCTCTCTCTTTCACCTTCTTTCAAACAAAATAAATCTTAAAAAAAGGAGCTACTGGGGTCCATTAAGGCCACAAATAGACTTTTAAAGGTTCATGTGTAGTTGTTTAACACAGATAAGAGAAAAACATTTACAATTCCAAAAGGTGAGAAGGCTGTGCTGAAAGTCAATCCGTTTTGACTGAGAACAAACTGCAAGGCAAACAAAAGCTTTATTTGGGGGTCTTACAAGGCGCAATTCAGACAGATTTGGGCAGAAACCCAACTGTGATCTGAGGGAGAGAGACAGAGTTTTAGAAGACAGAAAAAGGGGGTTTTTCAAATGCATTGCATAAGAAATAGCTGTGATTGATGCTGGCAAGCAGACTTACACTATGCTATTCATGATTAATTGCTTATATGTATTGCTAGGTGAAAATATATATATATTTATGAAAGTTCAGTGATGCAACATCAGCTCCAGGACCTGTATCAGGATGTAGTCGTTTGGTTTAGCCTGGTTCAAAAGTTCAGTTCCACATGCAGTGGAGTGGGGTGAGTTAGCTCAGCTTTCCAGAGCTTTCTACAGACCACCCAGCTCTATTTTAGATTGCTGTTGACAACATCAACTCCATTTTCCAATTTTTCTTTCACAAAAGCGCTATGATTATTAAATAATATGAATGGAATCATATTGTAGGAAGCGTCCTAAGAAAACAAAAGAGCAGAAAATATATTCTAAGCTGTGCACTAAAACTGGTGGAAAAATTATCAGTCCTCTCTGCTTCAAGCCAAAACTGTGTTCATTACCAATTTCCTTCAGTGATCTTTTAGGATTTTTTTTAAGATAAAGGTACATAAAAAATAGTGTACTTGGTTTTATAATAAATATATTCTTGCATCACTTCAAATTTTCTTCTTGTTGCAACGTCTTCAGTTACCCTGAGGATTACAGTTGTTACCTTAAATTTCTAACAAACTAGCTTGAATTTACCTTAATACAAAACTCCGCTTTTGTATTGCCCTCCCCTTTATATTGTCATCAATTACACTTTTATACATCATGGTTTTCTACCTCATGTTTATTATTAAGTCTGAGTAGGGCCTAAATAACGAGCCTTTTTATTATCTGCTCCAGGTGATCTTTACGTATGGTGCCACTGAGCATCTCCCATGAAGTGGAGATGAGGGTATGATGGAAGTGTGGCTGTGGGATCTCGGAAGAAAGGGTTTGCAATAACAGTAAGAAAGAAACCTTGCAAAGCTGTAACATGGCAAACACAAGGTTAAAATAGATATAGACCAGTGGTATAATTCTGGAATGTATCATCTGGCAATATGTTAAAACATTTAAAAGTATATAAAATGCTTCCAATCAGATAGTAATCAGCATATCTTTGCCATCTTTCTGCCTCCACCCAAATCACAGGAACTCCGTACCATCACTGGTTACTGTTCTCCTTACATATACCTTATAGGAAGCGCAGAAGGCAAGGCAGTGGGAAGGACATACTTTCCCTTCTGTAGGTGCCCCATTCTCTTAGGCAGTGTGCAGAGGTCCCCCTCAAGCTCTGCTGAGCCCTGACCTCTGTAGAAACTCACTGCTATAGTCCAATTTTTTCATTCTTATAAGTGAAAAAATTGGAGCTCAAAGAACAGACTTGCCCATGATTATCATGGTAAAGACTGAATTATGGGAAAGCTGGGATGGCTCAGCGGGTTAAGCGCTCGCTTTGAAGCCCCGGGGACCAAGGATCGAATCCCGGCCCTGGCCCATGCGGACCCATATGCTGAACTGGGGTGAGCCCCCAGTTCAGTTCTTGCCGGGACCTATGTGGGAGGCTCCCAGCCCAGTTCCTGCCCTGCGCAGCCCTGTGCCCACCTGTGGAGTGAAACTATATGGAAAACTAATGTCAACTATGGAGACTGCTCTGGGTCTTCCCCCTTCTCTCTGTCTCTCTCTCTGTCTCTGCTTCTCTCTGTCAAAAATCAATAAAATAAACCTTAAAAAAAAAAAGACTGAATTAAAACATATTTCCTGGGGAAGCCGGGATGGCTCAGTGGGTTAAGCACTTGCTTTGCAGCCCCAGGACCAAGGATCAAATCCCAGCCCCGGCCCGTGCGAACCCATATGCTGAACTGGGGAGTACCCCCAGTTTGATTCTCACTGGGGAGAGACCCCAGCCCAGCTCCTGCCCTGTCCCGCACGTACCTGTGGAATGAAACTATGTGGAAAAACCGATGATGTGCAACTATGGAGACTGTTCTGGGCCCTTCCCCTTCTCTCTGTCTCTGTATCTCTCTCTCTCTCTCTCCTTCTGTCTGTCAAAAACAATAAAAATAAATCTTTAAAAAAAAAACCATATTTCCTGATTTCTTTGCATTCTAGCCATGTCTATTAGAATAACAAGAGGATCCTGAGTTTCCTAATGTTGTTTTTGGAAACAGTTCAACCATACTCTTTTTAAAAGCTAAAATGTACAGATGCTCACAATGTAATGTCCTCCAAGCTGCCACTAATCATTTTTATATCAATTAACAGCAAAAAAATAAAAATTCGCTTTGATTGCAGACAACAGAAATTCCAGAATAAGTACTAGACACAAGGGGCAGTTACTGAATTTTTAAGTCTAAGGCTGGATGGTAAGGGCTTATTCTTTCTTACCACAAATTTCTATTTTACTGTGTTAATCTATTAAGTTTAGAATACTGGTAAGACCTATAGTAATTACTCAATACACCCTGCAACACTAACTCCATGTCACTGTAACAGTTGCTAAATACCATCATTCTGTCCTATGGGTAAACGAAAAATAAAAATACTTTTTAGCAAAACAATACAGATGGTAGCCAGAAAACAGTTTCTAGTTTAATCACACCAAGGGTATGTTTAAAATAAAAAAATAAAAATAACACTCTGAAACAAAGATTAATTATAGCTCCAGAACATTTTAATTCTAGAGTTTTAATAAATAAAAAGCCCCAAATCTCCAAAGTCCATCAAACAAGAAATGAATAATCAGTCCCATCGGGGGGTGGGGTGGGGTGGGCGCATTTTTTTAAAAGAAGGGGGAGGGATGAAGGTTGATAACCATTCACTTTCAAAAAAATAAAACACTGCTTTCTCAAATAACCACTCAGAATGTCACTTGGTGTGGAAAAGCAAGAGGAAAATAACTGTCCTTATTTGCTTTATATACAGTATTAAGCAATTAAATGCCAACACAGCTATTTAGGAATGGCTTGCTAAAACATTGAAAAAATGAAAGACTTCATCCTTGTCATAGACCGCCACTTCAGTGGAACACTCGGTACACATAACTGGGTGGTAGACTTCTTCCACTTCTGTCTCTGCCTGCTGCGCGGAAGCTTCATGGTCAGACCTCATCTTCTTATGGCCTCGCTTTTTCTTCCTGTTCTCTGGGGTTCTGTATCTTAGAACCTCCTCTTTGTTGACAGAGCAATTCATTACAAACATTGCTCTATATTGAGTTTTGTATGATTCATGCCTAAGAGGAAAATGAAATGGAGAATTTGTATTTATGTTCTATTTTAATAGTTACCCATTAAGATAAAATATGAAAACACCAAAAATTTACTGAAATACCAACTAAAGTAAAGACATGGGAACAAAATGAGAAATGTAAAGAAATGTTATTTTAAGAATAAGAAGAAACTTGTTAACAGATAATAGAATAAATATATATCCTCTTTTCTACTGCTTTAAAATTAATTTTTATCTCAGAAAAAACTTGATTTGCTCTTCAAACTTAAAAGACAGGAAAAGTTGTAGGAAACTTGAGAGGTAACATTTAAATAACCTTTGTGCCTTTTTCTGCTGTAGCCTGAAACCCTGCCCTTCTCTCACTACAAGTGATATGATTCTGATCACCATTTTAGTAAAAAGCTAGTTTTAAAAAACTTAAAGAGCTTCTGACTTCATAATACCCACTCTTGGCTTTACTCCAGCAGTCTAAAGAATAGATCATGCTTCCTTTGTTCTCCTCATATACTTAATATTTTCCTACTTTCTTCCCCCACTTAAGTTGCTTTTCTTTTTTTCCCTTTAAACCTCACACAACAGAAATCTTTCTGGCTATAAACAGTAAACTCAAGTTATGCCTTCACTAATTCCATATGTTGATCTCCACCACTGCCACCAGTAATTTAGACCATGCAAACTGGTGCTTCTTCAGGTAAAACTGTAAAAATTTCATTTACACTCCACTGTATTGGAATCCTATATTAATTTGGAACACAGTTTTTACCAAAGCCAATTTCTACTGTTAGATCATGAAGCAACTTCTTTTGAATACAGGAACCCTGTAACATGGTTTAATTTGAAAGAGAAACAACTTAAGTACAAAGTCATTTTACTTTTTCTTGATTTCATAAGCATATCCTAGGTGTTAATATATATACAAAAAGCTTAAGAGCTCATATGAAAAGTACATATATTACTGTATTTTCCCGTGTATAAGACAATATTTTTGTCTAAAATTGTTAGACCAAAAACTGGGCATTGTCTCATACATGGGAGTAACTAATGTATTGATTGCTTAATGCTGGGTTATAAGAGTAGGGGGTATCTTATACATAGAAAAATACAGTAATTGTTGTAAATCAGAAACCTCAAGCTAGTAAGAATAAACTATACATCTAACTACTCATTAATTCCTAGAACAAATCCACCACTACACCACCAGTTAGTTTCAGTTAACTTGATTCAGAGCATGGAGGAAACTAAACATTTATAAGTGTACCAGGAAAAAAAAAAAAAGGAAAAGTTCAAAAGTATAGAGTCAGCCCTCTGTATCCATGGGTTTCACCTCCATAGATTCAACCAATCACAGAAAAAAATCTAGTATTTTTCAATCTGCGGTTGGGAATCCATAAATGCCAAAAGCCACTGTACACATTGTTCTAGGCCATTTTATGGTATAAGGGACTTGAGCATTTTGGTATCCTTCAGGGGAGAGTAGAGGTGTCCTGGAACAATCCCTCTCAGATACCAAGGGTGGTATTCAAATTAACAGAATAAAGGGGAAAAAACACACAATCATCTCAACTGAAGCATATGAAAAAATTCAACATGCTTTTGTAATAAAAAAAAATTTTTTAATCCAATAAACTAGGAACAGACCAAAACTTCCCCAATATAATAAATGCTATATATGAAAAACCCATAGCTAACTTCATACTCAATGATGAAAGCCCGAAAATTTTTCTTCTGAGATCAAGAAAAACACAAAAGTGCCTGCTTTCACTACTTCTATTCAACATAGTACTGGAAGTTCTAATCAGAGCAATTATGTAAGAAAAAAATAAAAGGTATCCAAATTGGAAAGGAAGGAGTAAAATTATCTTTGTTCACAGCTGATATGATCTTATATGTAGAAAATTCTGAAGACTACATACAAAAAAACAAAACAAAACTGGGGAAGCCGGGACGACTCAGTGGGTTAAGCGCTTGCTTTGCAGTCCTGGGGACCAAGGATCGAATCCCGGCCCCTGCCCGTGTGGACCCATATGCTGAACTGAGGCGTGCTTCCCATGTGGGAGGTCCCCAGTTTGGTTCTTGCCCCCTGGTTCGGCCCCTGGCTTGAGGGGCCGTGCCTCCCATGCAGGAGGCCCCCAGCCCAGTTCCTGCCCTGAGCAGCCCTCGCCCACCTGTGTGGAACAAAACCATGTCAAAAACTGATGACGTACAACTATGGAGACTGCTCTGGGCCCTCCCGCTTCTCTCTGTCTGTCTCTCTCTCTCTCTAACTCTGTCAAAAAATAAAAAAAATAAATCTTTAAAAAAAACTATTAGTGCTAATAAATGAATTCAGCAGAGTTGCGGGGTAAAAAAATCAACACACAGGGAAGCCAGGATGACTCAGTGGGTTAAGCGCTCACTTTGCAGCCCCGGCAACTGAGGATCAAATCCCGGCCCCGGCCCGTGTGGACCCATATGCTGAACTGGGGAGTACCTCCAGTTCAGTTCTCACAGAGGTGAGACTCCTGCCCTGTGCATCCACGTGCCCGCCTACCTGTGGAGTGAAACTGTGGAAAAAAACAATGATGTACAACTATGGAGACTGTTCAGGGCCCTCCACGTTCTCTCTGTCTCTGTCTCTGTATCTCTCTCTCTCTGCCAAAACAATAAAAATAAACCCTTTAAAAAAAAGATCAACACACTAAAACCTGTTACATTTCTGGACACTAGCAATGAACAATCCAAAAAGTAAAGTAAAATAGAGATTACTAGATGATGGGGCATGTGAGATGGAGAATGGAGAATTATTATCTAATGAGTACAGAGTTTCTGTTTGGAATGACAAAAAAGTTCTAGAAATAGTGATGATAGCTGCACAATAGTGTGAATGTAGTTAATGTCACTGAACTGTACACTAAAATGGTTAAAATAGAAAATAAGATAAGAGGGTCCACTGTCACCACTTCTATCCAACATGGTACTGAAAAGTCCTAGCCAGAGCAATCAGGCAAGAAAAAGAAATAAAAGGTATCTAAATAAGAAAGGAAGAAGTAAAATTGCCTCTTGTTTGCAGATGACATAATTATATATATAAAACTCTAAAGATTCTACCAAAAAAATGTTAGAACTAATAAATCACTGAAGTTGCAAGATACAAAATCAATATACAAAAACCTGTTGTTTCTATACAGTAACAACACGCTACCTGGAAAAAAAAAAAAAAAGATTCAGTAAACAGTCCTATTCACAGTGGCATCAAAAACAATAAAATACGTAGGAATAAATTTAACCAATAAGGTAAAAAGCCTGTACGCTGAAAACTGTAAGGCACTGATGAAAAAATTGGAGAAGACACAAATAAATGGAAAGATTTCTTATATTCATGGACTAAAACAAGTAATACTGTTAAAATGTCCATAACACCAAAATCCATCTATAGATTCAATGCAATCCCTACCTAAATGCCAATGAAGTTTTTCACAGAAACAGAAAAAAATATCTAAAATTTGTATGGAATCACAAAAGACCCTAAATAGCAAAAGCAATCTTGAGAAAGAATAAAGCTGGAGGCATTACACTTCCTGATTTCAAATTATCATATAAAACTATAGTAATCGAAACAGTATGGAATTGGCAAAACAGACTCATAGATCAATAGAAAATTGAGAGCCCAGAAATAAATGCACCCATATAATTTCAACTAATATTTACAAAACAGCCAAGAATATTCAATGGGGAAAAGACAGTCTCTTCAGTAAACAGTATTGGAGAAACTGGATGTTCACATGCAAAAGAATTAAATTGGAACGCTATCATATACCACTCACAAAAATTAACATTAAAAAGGGGATGCCGGGATGGCTCAGCAAGTTAAGCGCTCACTTTGTAGCCCCAGGGTCCGAGATCGAATCCTAGTCCTGGCCCATGCAGACCCATATGCTGAACTAGGATGTGCTCCCCAGTTCGGTTCTTGATGAAGTGAGCTTCCTGTGGGAAGGCCCCTGGTTCGGCCCCCAGCTCATGGGGGTGTGCTTCTCATACAGGAGGCCCCCACCAGATTCCTGCCCTGCCCAAACCCCCACCCACCTGTGTAGAATAAAACTATGTCAAAAACTGATGATGTGCAACTATGAAAACTGCCCTGGGCCCTCCCCCCATCTCTATCTCTGTCTCTGTCTCTCTCTCTCTCTCTCACTGTCAAAAACAATAAAATAAATCTTTAAAAATAATAATGTTAAATGGATTAAAGTCTTAAATGTAAGACCTGAAATTATAAAACTGACATTGATCTTGGCAATGAGTTTTTGGCTATGACACCAAAAACATAAGTAACAAAAGCAAAAATAAACAAGTTGGGACTACATCAAACTAAAAAGCTTCTGCATAGCAAAGAAACAATCAACAAAATAAAAAAGGCAACATACAAAATGGGAGAAATTATTTGCAAATCATAGGCTATCTGATTAAGTGGTTAATTTCAAAGATATATTAGGAACTCATTCAACTAAATAGCAAAAAAAAAAAACCAAACAATCCAGTTAAAAAATGGGCAAAGGTGGGAAGCCGGGATGGCTCAGTGGGTTCAGTGCTCACTTTGCAGTGCCGGGGACCGGGGATCGGGTCCCTGCCCCGGCCCATGCGGAACCGTGTGCTGAACTGGGAGCTCCCCCAGTTCGGTTCTCTCTTTGTCTCTGTCTCTGTATCTCTCTCTCTCTCTGTCAAAAATAAATAATAAGAAAAAAAAAAATGGGCAAAGGATCTGAACAGACATTTTTCCAAAGACAAATGGC
This sequence comes from Craseonycteris thonglongyai, assembly GCA_004027555.1. Classification (NCBI taxonomy): domain Eukaryota; kingdom Metazoa; phylum Chordata; class Mammalia; order Chiroptera; family Craseonycteridae; genus Craseonycteris; species Craseonycteris thonglongyai. The sequence continues at coordinate 183 of PVKE010046148.1, read as the reverse complement.
CAACAAGCACATGAAAAGGTGCCAACGTTATTAATGATCAGAAAATGCAAATCAAAACCACAATAAGGTATCACCTCACACACATCTGAATGGCTATTACCAAAAAGACAAGAAATAACAAAAGTGAACCCTTGTGCACTATTGGTGGGAATGTAAACTGGTACAGCAACTATGGAAAACAGT
>PVKE010046147.1:0-12354 GCA_004027555.1 Craseonycteris thonglongyai | reverse complement strand
TTGACAAAAATGCAGATCTCAGAAGGGAAGGTAGAAGAAAAAGGGGCAACTGATTCTGTGCTCAATTTCCTGCAACTAGGCTCTGTAATGTGATTGATGCACTAGATAAAGGGAGTTCTAAAATTAAAACTAGAACTAGGTGGAGATTTTTTTTTTAATAAGTCTCTATTCCCAGAGACTAACCAGGTTGCTGTCCTGATGCTCATGGCTTACCCGCTACCAGCACTTGCAACAGTCTACTCTTGCTAACTGCTTCACACTTTCATTCTTTGTTTTTGAAACATTCCTCTTCCAGCATTGGACTGGAGAGAGAACACAACTTAAAAGTCAAAAGTACTGCATCAGATGTTTGTTTTTAGCTTACGCCTTCTCCTGTGTGGTGTCTGGGGAAACTCACTCTTCTTGGATGGAGCATTTACCCCGTCTGTTTCTGAAGCTCATTTCCAGGAGCATTTCTTCAGTAAATGAGGTGTCTTTTTTCCCCCCAAAGATTTTAACTGCACTGGGTTTGTTTTGTTAGCATATTGTAGTAATGTGGTAAAAGAAATGAGAATGTAAAATGTGTGAATCCCACTGGTGAGTAAGCTGCTGACAGGGTAGGAAGATGAAATTTGGGCCCTTCAGCATTTCAGATTCTTTTGTGTTACTAGGATACTCCAATACTTCAACAATCAACCTAGACACACCAGTGATAACATACTGAACTGACTCAACCCAGGAGCTCAGTAATACAGACAAGTCTGGGTCATGGGGAATTAAAAAAGAAGGGAACATTTTTCTTTATCATGAGGAGATATAAAGGTAAAATAAAATATTGTGCAATAAAACATTTTAAATGTGTATTTTTTAATACATTTAAAGAAAAGATTGTTTTAAAGTATTTGTACTACTGTTTATAAAATACATAAAAGTGCCCCATAAAAACATCACCCATTATACCATCCCTCAGAGAGTAGATCGGTTACTATTCTGTTGTCTTTTATTCAAGAAAACGTCTATTCAACAGAGTTGAAACAATATATGTGCAATTTTATGTTCTTATTTAAAATTTTCACATTTAAATGTAAGACTTTTCAGTGGAAAACATTTTAATGGTGCTTCATTTCCAAAGAAAGATATGACAGGCCCCGGGTATGCCTCAGATGTAGCAGAGCTCACACCTTGTTAAGAGAGTTCACCAGGCATGGAAGACAACTTAACCCCATCTCTCATTGCTTCCAGCTACCTGGGATGGAGTTAAGGAGGACTTCAAGTGCATCAATACTTTGGTAAAAGCACAAGTGAATTATGCTCCTCTAGGTTAAATAAAATTTGTTTGCTTGGAATTCTTCACTTTATTTTCTTGAACTTGGATTAAATATACCTGTGACCATAGACTAATGGATGATGAGAGTTGGCAGGGAGGTAGCACTTACTGATCCGATCTCTTACTTGATGAGGAAATGCCTCTCTGTATCTGCTAGACCTGGGGTACCTTTAGTGGAACTACAAAAAGGTAGCTCTTCCTCTGGGTGGCTGTCAGCATGCATGATGTAGCTACTGCAGCATGGCTGGATTTCAGCCTTAATTGCCCCTTAGCCAGGCACCCTTGTACATTAAGCAACCTCTACAACTGCATGGTCCTTAGCTCAGGGTTATGCCTTCCAGTCTCCACTTGAGTGAAAGAGAACTCACCACCCTATAGATAGTCCACTCTACCTCTGAACAGCTTTGACTGCGTCACATTCTTCTTAACAGCAAGAAGAAATGTTTTCCTGTAACTTCTACCCACTAATCCTACTTCTGCTTCTGAAGTAACTGAGATAACCTCTGCCCGGCTTCCACATGATAACCCTTTAGGATACTTGATACTATACCATGTCTTCCCTTCTCCAGACTGAATACCTAATTCTTATAACTGAATCTTCACATGGTTTATTTTTAGATCTTGGTCAATATCCTGTGTTATCCCGTGTTATTGCTAAAGTTCTTAAATCAGAAGATCATACTGAGCATGACTCTCCCAATACTTATATATTACAGCCTTTATAATACAGGAAAGCTATTAAATTTTGATCTGAATGTTATATTTCCCTTATTACAACTTAAACCTGTACTTGGTTTTAGAAAAACTAACACTGTTGGCCTTACTCAATTTGTGAATAGCTAGAACCCTATTTCTTTCTTTTTTTTAAGATTTATTTTATTGATTTTGACAGACAGACAGAGACAGAGAGAAGGGGGAGGGCCCAGAGCAGTCTCCATAGTTTTACATCATCAGTTTTCAACATAGTTTCATTCCACACAAGTGGGTGGGGGGTCCGCACAGGACAGGAACAGGGTGGGGGCCTCCCGCATGGGTGGCACACCCCCATGAGCTGGGGCTAAACCAGAGGCCTCCACATGGGAAGCTTTCCCCAGTGAGAGCAGAACTGGGGGCCACACCCCAGTTCAGCATATGGGTCCACATGGGCCAGGGCCGGGATTTGATCCTCAGACCAGGGCTGCAAAGTGAGCACTTAAACCCTCAGAGCCATCCTGGCATCCCCTAGAACCTATTTCAAGCATTCTAAGCAGACCTCCCCAATTTTCTACTTGTGTAATTAATTACTGAAACTAAATGTAGGACTTATTATACTTAGTATATTTGTTTTTGTTGGTTTTAGCCCTATCTCAATATGTTAGGATCCTATTAAACATATCACATTAACATTTTGGGAGGTCAGTCCACACACCTAAGCCAGGAAAAGGTCTTAGCTATGGTGAATCTGGCTTTGAGAAGGCACTTTACCAAGACAGAAAATCATCACTTGGGTGAGTTTGATTTATAGTCATTTGAGCAACCATTTCTGAAGGGTGTTGCTTAATAGAGCAGTTCAATCTAGAGGGCTGATCTAAGTCTGTTTTTCTCAGTAGTACTTTCCACCTAGATAACAGAAGTCACCAATCTGTAAGTGCTCTGTGGGCACAATTCCCAGTATACCTAGAACACAACTAAGAACAAAATCAATTTTTGATAATTTTTGTCAAGTCTTTCACCTGAACTGTGGAGGAAACTGGGACCAACAATGATCAGTAGTACAATGAAAATGAGACACCTCTCCAATACTGTCGCCCTCTCTCTAATGGGTGTTTATCCCTCCAGCCTCAGAGACCTCAACTTTATCCTCATATTTAGGTCTTTTCATTCTCTGGGCTAAATCCTCCTCCTCTCTGTGGCATTTCATATGTTTGCTCATTACTCATCAGTGGTTCATCGTTTATTCATCTATTCATCAGGTATGTATTGCGTGCCCACCATGTGCCTTACACAGTGCTAGAGACTGGCTACAATGGTGAGCAAGATGTCTGTGACATACTGGGAGGAGACAAAGAGGCACCTTCATTGTAGTGAGTGGAACAGTCAGGGTGTATGGTATGGTGCTATGAAAGAACCAGAAGAGGGTCCCCTAGTCAAAGTGGGAAGTAAGGAGGAAAGCCTTCCCATAGGAAATAAAATTTAAGATGGGTCCTTAAGGATGAGTGGGAGCTGGCCAAATGAAAAGGGTCATGGAAGGCATTCTAAGAAGAGAACAGTAGGAGCAAGGGTTTGGGAACAAAAACCTCTGGTTGCCAACTTTTCTCTTTTTGGTCCCTTGTCCAATTGTCCAGAAATCACATGTTGCAGGCATTCATTTAATTTTCTAGCTTTATCCTTCCTAGCCAAATTCTGTACATAAAGATTGCTTGCTTTTTGTGCCTTAGAATGGTCCCACTCCCGCCTTTACCTTCATTTTTTTTTCTCTCTTTAAAAAAGTAATGAAGTTAGTTAACTCCTACTTCTGTAAGCTTTTCAGGTGGAAGGCCGTGTCAGTTTTATCTGATAGTTTAGGTCCCTGACACAGTACTTGGCTTGCAGTAGATATTCAACAAATGTTCGACGTATTGAAAAGCAAAACTTAATTACTTATATTACTTAATTACTTAAATTCTAATATGCATAAAGAACATTTTGTAAGACACAACCAGATCCATGTAGCTCTCTTAGAAATCATAGAAAGTCGACTTTGTAGACCACAGAAATCAAAGGACCACTTTTTAATGAAAATCAACTGTCAACATTTTCTTGAGAAGATGCTATGTACAGATCCCTTTCACTGCTCAAAGCAAGTTTACAGAACAAGGACTGAGCCTCATGTGCTTTCTGACAACCATCTCTCAGAGTTGTCAAGCTGTCCGCTGTCTCAAAGGTGAGAACCCCAGGCTACCCAAGTTCTGCCCAGTGACGTGAATTTTCTCTCTCTTTTAATGTGCTCAGTTAGAACAGAAATGCATGTCCATGACAGTGAACCATGAGGAATGAGAACAGAGTAACATAGCCAAGAGATAAACTAAGCATCACCCAAGGGACAGTGATAAGTGAAGTGACTTCATGCTTTGCTTTCAAATCAGAGTTCTCAAAAGTGGTCAAAGTTGGAGCATGCTAGGGCACACAAGAAAGATCAGAACCTCCTACTGACAGAAATCAAGAGAGGATAAAGTTAATAAAAAATGAAAAGTTGTAAAGAGGTATTTGCCCTGGGGGGTCTAAGATTACTATTTCAGAATTCAAGAATGAAAGAAAGAAAAGAAAGAGAAGGAATGAAGGAAGGAAGGGAGGAAGGAAGGAAGGAAGGAAGGAAGGAAGGAAGGAAGGAAAGAAGGAAGGGGAGAGGAAGGAAATGAGAGTGAGTAGAAGAAAAAGGAGGAAGGGAGAGAGAATGAAGGAAAGAAAGAAAAAAGGAAGGAAGGAAGGGAGGGAGGGGATTCAACTACCAATAAAAACAAGAAAAATGGATTAAAAACAAAAGACCATAAGATCACTAAAACAGAGATATTACTGGTAAATAAAAGGCAGGGCCAACTATGGAAGCAATCCAGAGAAGAGGAAACCTGAAGGGCCAATAAACACTGGAAAGACGCTTGATCTCAGTGGTGATCAGAGACCTGCACTAAAACCACAATGAGATAACACTTCACAAGCAAATGATTAGCAGTACTGAAAACTCTAACAACTGCACTTAAAACAAAAAAACCCACAAAACATTGCTGAGAGAAATTAAAGAAGACATACACAAATTGAGGGATATATTATGTTCATGGGTTTTAAGACTCAATATCGTTAAGATGTCAATTCTGCCCCAATGGATCTGTACATACTCAGTGCAGTCCTGTCAAAATCTCAGCAGGCTTTTTTGAAGAAATTAACAAACTGATTCTAAAATTCACATGGCAATATAAAGAACCTAGAACAGACAAAATGATTCTGCAAAAGAAGAACAAATTTGGAGGGCTAATATTACCTAAAAATTTATTCTAAAGCTACAGTAATCAGGACAGCATGGTACTGATGCAAAGAAGAAAAGACACATCAATGGAACAGGATAAAGATCAGAAATACAGATCCATATATTTTTTCTAGGTTGCTTTAGGATAGCATTCTTGTGTGTGTGTGTGTGTGTGTGTGTGTGTGTGGTTTCATTCTACACAGGTGGATGTGGGGCTGCTCAGGGTGGAAACTGAACTGGGGGAGGCAAGAACCTTTGCTGCCATCCCAGTGGTTACCACTTGCGCTACAGCTCAGCATATGGTTTTGCATGGGCCAAGGCCGAGATTTGATCCCTGGACCTTGAGGTTGCTAGGCCAGTGCTCAACCTGCTGAGCTATCCGGGCATCCCAACAACCTCCTTCTTAAACACTGTTCCATATTGGTTTCCAAGATATGATGCTCTCCCGTGTGTCTCCTGTCTGCTATTTCAGACTCTTTCTCTTTCCTATCCCTTAAAATGTTGGTGTTCCCCAGGATTTCTTCTAATTTCTTTCCTTATTCTATGAAGTCTCTCTGGTTAATCCCTTTAGTTAATACCAGCTCAGGCAATGCTTTCCTCATTCTACACATTTTTTAAAAAGAAAAATTTAATTGGAAATTAAAAGAAAAAGAAAATTTTTTTAAATTTTGTTATTGTAAAAGTACATTTACTATGAAAAGTTTTACAAGAAAAAAATAATTCACAGTTCCCACATACATTAAAAAAAAAAATCTTCCTATCTCTTCATACAATGTTTTCCCAACTCAAAATATTCCATCATCCTTTCCTTTCTCCTTTTTTCACTCTTTATTCAACTTGTAAACACAAAAAAAATGATCCAAATTATAGCTAAACGAGTAAGGTCAGGTCTAGTTATATGCTGGTTTCAAGTAACATGAAAGCAATATGCCTTGAAGTAGGGGTAAATAAATAATTAGTGAGTAATATAGAAAGCCCCTGAAAATGTCCAAACCTTATTTAAATCACTATAAAACTTTTCATCAACTTCCATATCAGCCTCTGATAACATGATTTTCATTAAGCACCACATGCAAAAATAAAAAAAATAAAGAACTGTATTATTCAATATTAGGTTTTATTTTTATAGCTTGTACTATAACTACTGTTGTTTTTCATTTTAAAAGTACAGTTCATCAATTGTTGTATCATAAGTTAAATGATATTTTATGAGCTAAGCTAAAAAAATCTCTCCCTCATTTAAAGTATTATTTTTCTGGAGAAATACATTCTAGGTTTCTATGAACCAATTTAAAATAAACTTTTGGAATACAATTTATGTGTAAATTGAGGGAGTTACTATACTTTTCAAAGGGTTGTGGAAAAATATTTACTATTATATCTAATTTCACTTTTAAAATTTTATGCCAACTGTGTCTTTAAGAACCATTAAAAAAATATCATTAGCCCTATTCAAACTACTCATTTGTTGATTTTTATTTATACATAATGTATATTGATAATCTCCCTTTGAGATGGGGGAGAGAATGTTTGCAATGACCAAATCCTGACTCCTAATCCTGTATTTTTCATTTACCATTTACTCTTTTTATATTTATGCTTTGTAGAATTCAGAGAGTCTAAGCAAATTGAGAGCTGTAGGATATGACATTATCTCCCTTTCCCCCTTCTCTCATTCTATTCTCACACTGCCATACTTACTAATACAATGGGTAGCTGAAGATGTATTCTCTTGTCCTTTAGAAATTTCTTTGTCAGGTCTGTCCCTTTTCTTCTCTCCCTTTTCTCTCTCTCCTTTTTCTCTTTGGAGATAGTCAGTCATACCTATTAGGGATTCCCTTGACATGACCATACAAATAAGACAAGCAAATTGCTCAGTCTATTCTCCAAGAATTTTAAGAAAAAGGGTAACACATGTCCCAGTCCACAAATGCCTTTACTACAATAAAAAAGATAACTGGACTTCAGGAATACCTTCTTTTATATAATAGATTTTCCCTAAAAATTTTTAAGGTAATTAAAAATTAATTTAAAATGCATTAGGAAAAATGGACAAGACTAAATTATATACAATCTAGGAATGCATGTTTTGGTGATAAAGTTATAAAAGAAAAATGGAATGAAGTGATACCGATAAACCTTCTTCCAATTTTAGTTACTAATCAGGCGAAAGGGCACATGCATGTTTCTGCAATGGGTGGCAAAGTTCTATTTCATGACCTAGGTAGTTGGTTGTCTTAGTTCAGGCTGCTATAACAAATTACTGTAGACTGGGTGGCTTACACAACAAACATTTATTTCTCGCAGTTCTAGAGGCTGGGAAATTCAAGATCAGAGTGCCAGAATGGTTGGGTTCTGTTGAGAGCCCTCTTACTAGTTTACAGATGCCTGCCTTTTTACTGTGTCCTCACATAGCACAGAGAGAGAGGGTGGGAGGAGAGAGGAGAGGGGAGGGAGAGAGAGAAAGAGAATCTTCCTATAAAGGCACTAATTCCTTTCATGAGAGCTCCACCATCATGACCATTATAATCACTTCCAAAAGGCTCACCTCCAAATACTATTATGTTGGAGGTAAGGGCTTCAACCTAAGAATTTTAGGGGAGATATAAATATTCAGTCCGCAGAAGTGGTGTTCACCTTATAATAATTTATAAAGCATTTAGTTTACATGGTTTTGTTTCTGTGTTTTATTTCATAATAAAAAGGTTTTTAAGAACTGTACAGGGAAGTTTGGCTTTCTAGATGAAATGGGTCTTTTTTTTGCCCATAAAACAAATAGTTCTGTAGTCCTCATTCTACTTAATATACATGAATTTTTGCATGTTAAGTTTGCTTAAAGGAAGATGGAAATATATTGGCAAAGTACTGTTCCCAAAATTGCCAGTGAATAAGTCTATGCTTTTGAGGGCAACAGACTTTATTTTAGGAACCACAGAAACTGCTTACACAAAGGATTAAATTTGCTTCTCATGGCATGTTCATGCAGCTCTTATAGCTCTGAGCTTTTATAGGTAGACATTGGCCCGTAATGATTTGGGTTCCATTCCCAGGAACAGGAATAGATCACTAGAGTCAATTGTTGAGGCAAAGGACTGGGATTTGAATTCAGCCTTTCATGGCTTAAAAGAGGGCGCCTTCTTCCAGATTCAAAATAGCTTACTCCCATGGATTGGGATAGAGGTAGGGGGAAGGGATGGGAGGAAGAGATGGGGAATCTGGAATCATCACCACCATTATTGACCACAAAGGAACCTAGGTAGAGATACAAAAACTACTGGGTGATTCTCCAGTCTACATAGTCAAAATTGAGTGTCATAGGCCTTTGTGGAGATGCTGTGAATATTTTTGTATACTTTCTGCTTCATTAAGAATTTCTGAAGTGATCTCCACTCACTTTCACCCACTGTTCTTCACAAATGTTAGATAAGCCTGTAAAGTGTCCCAGAATGGTCAAAAAATGAGATAAGACAGAATATGTATTAGTCAACAACAACAACACAGGAGGTGGGCAATGATGTGAAAAATCAAGACCTGAAGAACAGAACAAATCTCTAAATGGAGAACAGAGTATTTAGGGTAAACGAACCAGGACACATCAATATGGCTGAATTCCAAATCCAATGCACTGCTCAGAGTCCCAGATGGACCATTTCAATTCCTCCAGTTGCCACTTTGAAATACTAGCTTGTAAATTTAATTAGTTATAGGCACGATTTCCCAAGATGCTTGTTTACTCTTTTAATGTAGTATCGTATTGCTTTTAATAAGGTATTTAGGCCCCACAAAGTATGTTCCAAAAAAATAAATTAATAAAATCAAAGCTAATTCATTATACTTAAGTGCTTCTCTGAATCAATAAAATCTGCCTCTGCTTAAGTACAACCAGGATTTCAACTGTCTCAGCTCCTACAATAGAGAACTTTGCCTTCCACTTTTACAGACATACTTCAGAAAATGGGCACTGCTGGATGAGTGTCAGAGATAACTTTTAGATCATTGCTATTAGAAAAACAAATGTGCCTCTCTTTAGGAAGAGTTAGTATTAGTACAAATAACTCATTATCCCTAACCAGTATCCTCCATTAAGTCTTTAACATTTCCCTATTCACACCTCTTAATGTCTTTTGTGCTACTACTGAAGTCACGTGGTCCCTTCAATGCTTCCTTGCCTCTGCTTTTAATTAGAATCTGGGCCCTGGCTCTCTCTCAATACTCCCTGCCTTGTGCTGTTTCATCTTTCTATACTCTGACACCTCTCTAGTCTCTTGACAATTTCCTTACATATGAAATGAAGTAACCACTGAAAACATAGACACCCACAGCATACATCAGAAATCAGAGTCTTCTTGATCTTAAGACTGGTTCCCATTGGAAGCACTCTAGGAGACAGAAAATGCATGATGTTTTAATGAAGGAAAGGGCTTCAGTAAAGTTAAGGCTGGAGCTGATTCTGTCCAGACACAGCGGGTTGTGGATGGAATTCATTTTCACATATTTATTGCAGATTATATGTAAGAGTCATTCACTTAATTATTTAAAAACATTTATTGAGTATCTATTCTGCCAGGTACTATGCTTATGGCTGTGGATAGAATAATAAGCAAAATGGTATAAACTCTGCTGTTTCTAAATTTTTAATAATAACCCACAAGTCTACAAAACCTCAAACCTACTATGTGTTATCAAGAAAAACTGCAAGACAATAGGGGAGCAACATTGAGGGAAATCTGACATAGTGTGGGGTTTAGGGAAGGTTTCTGAGGAAGTACTGGAATAGGAAGAAAGCACAGAGGTGAAAGGGGAGTGAAGGAAAGAGTCTTCTAGGCATAAAGAGCAGATTTGCAAAGGTCTTGAATCAGAAAGGAATGAGGGACATTCAAGGAAATGAAAAAAGACTAGAATGGTTGAGCCTGGGGTGGGACAGATGTGGGGAAGGCCAATTGAGGTCAGATGGTACAGAGCCTTGGAGACATTAAAAATCTGACATGTTATTCTAAGAACAAACAAACAAACAAAAGCCACTGAAGAATTTTTAAGCAAAGGAGTGACAGGATCAGACTGTGAGTGATCAGAAAGGAACAAGATTACAGGAAGGAGTCCAGTTAGGAAGCTCTTTCAATGGCCCTGGCAAGAGATGAGAAGTGGATAGATTTAATAGTTTTTTAGGAAGCAAAGTGGATAAGACTAGGTGATGGAAAAAACATGCAGGGTGATAGGGAGGCTTGTCCACTGGGTAGATGAAAGTTCCATTTAGTGAGATAGTGTTTGCATAAGAACATTTCTACAAATAAAAGAGGAAACAAACACATTTTCCTATTCTTCATAAACAGAATCACCAACTAAAGCTTATACAACAAGCTTTAATGATATCAGTCTTCTATGTTGACAATAAGATTGAGTAAGCTCTTAGAATCATCTTAAATTCAGAGAAGAAAGAGAAAAATATCTTGCAGTAGTATAAAAATAATCTGATAAGGATGTCAGAGAACCTTATAAAATGCCATATAATCCACCTCACTAAGGAAAGCATGGATCTCAAGAATTTTGAAGTAGTGAAGAAAAAGTTTTACTTGTAACAAAATGAAATGCTTTCATGTTGTAGAAGAAAGTCAGGACATTACAGCTTTTAATCTCCACCCCCCCTCCCCCCCACCATTCATTACTGTTTTTCTTTGGATAAATGAAAAAAAAGCACTAGAGAAGCTTTATTGGTATCTTGAAGTTTCATTGGAAAGGCATCACTTACAGGAAAACCTAGTAATATGAACCCACTAATTGTTACAAAGTCTGACAGATACCACTTTGTAACTCTTGAATGAGTGGCCAGCTAAAAATACCAAATTGAGACTGAATTGGTCTCTGCTGAGGCCAAGTCATGAACTAGAAAATGATGTAAAACTGCAGGTGTCCAAATATAGCATGCAGATCGCAGAATATTTAAGACAGGACAACTGAAGATTGCACAGGACTCAGAATAGGGGGCTGAGAGTTGGGGTGTAAGACACCTGGTTCTATAGGGTCCCACAGAAGTAACACCCTTTTCAAAGTGGTATACTGTGCTTGAATGTGATGTTGTTGTTACTGAATTTTGTAATAAAAGATTTGGGATAGAGCAGCAGCTCATAAAAAGGGGGTGTTATTTCTGTCAGACCCTGTATAACCAGGGAACCTGCCAGCAATCCTTGTCTTCTGTTTGGAGGGACTCAGGGAGAAATGCACATTTGGCAACCCTACTATGATGTTTTTAAACATTTTGGCTTTTTACAACCTACATTAAAAAGTTATTCTAGGCCAGCAGTGGTCGAAGCCGGGATGGCTCAGTGGGTTAAGCTCTCACTTTGCAGCCCCAGGGCCCGAGGATCGAATCCTGGCCACAGCCCGTGCAGCCCCATATGCTGAACTGGGGAGTGCCCCCAGTTGAGTTCTCACTGGGGTTAGACCCCGGCCCAATTCCTGCCCTGTGCAGCCCCACGCCCATCTGTGGAATGAAACTATGTGGAAAAACCAAAGATGCACAACTATGAAGACTGTTCTGGGCCCTCCCCCTTCTCTCTGTCTCTGTCTCTGTATCTCTCTCTCTCTCTGTCAAAAATAATAAAAATAAATGTTTTAAAAAAAAGTTATTCTACAAAGAAAGAAAACAGGAAATAAAAAGAAAATTATCTTAAAATAGACTAGAATGGCTTCCCGGGAACAGAAGTTAATGTTATTTTGTTTACCAGGGTGTAAGACAATGTTAAAATGTTTATTAATTGTTGCTAACTTTCACTTGGAAAGACAAAACTGAGCATTCATAGGCAAACTAAATTATCCCAGGTTTCTTTAAAAAACCTTCTGTTTAAGATGATCTCTATTTTCTCATTATCCTGGGATGTGACACAGCTACTTATAATCAAAATAGGTGTTTTCTCTATATTTTTGTCCCACTCATCAGGGTAAATCTTAACTTGAATTAGTAATAGAACCTTTTCTGCAACTTCTTTGTTTTAAAAGAGTATGCTACTATGAGGTACTCATGGATGATTCTTTTTTTTTTTTTTTTTTTTTTTTTTTTTTTTTTTTTTTTTTA
>PVKE010046146.1:0-12359 GCA_004027555.1 Craseonycteris thonglongyai | reverse complement strand
GTGTGTGTGTGTGTGTGTGAGAGAGAGAGAGAGAGAAGGGGAAAGGTCCAGATTAGTCTCCATAGTTGTATATCATTAGATGTGACATAGTTTCATACCACACAGGTGGGTGTGGGGCCACACGGGGCAGGAACCAAACTGGGGGCCTCCCACATGGGAGATGAGACCTTCAATGCTGTTTCATCTTGGCAGTTACCAGTTGTGCTGCAGTTCAGCATACGAATTTCATGGGCCGGGCTGGGGAATGGAGACCTGGACTCCATGATTGCAAGGCAAGCGCTCAACTGCTGAGCTATCCTGGCATCCCCTCCTTTTTTTTTAAAATGATAAACTTTCTTCTAATTCTAAGTGTGTCACCTATTTATACCACAAGTATTTTACTTCTTACTATTGTTGTGCCATCTAAATGAGATAGTATGGGTATAGCAGATTGCCTGGGCTATTCGTTATCAATATTTTGAATATAAATGGCAGAGGCTAAGCAGCTGGTACCCTGAGATGTTATCTCCTTTGCTTCTATTTAGAATCCTTGATTCTCAGAACTGAGAACTTTCAATAACTGCTGTTGTTAATGTTCTGTTATTATTTCTGAAACAATGAGAGATTTTTAATTGATAATCTTATTTTCTAATAAATATAATGCACGAAAGTACTGATTAAGATTCATAACAAGCCTCATTTTTATGTGAATTTTTAAACTTCTGATTCAAACCAAGTACCATGAAATTGATTACTTCCTGCAAAAAATAGGTGGCTAACTTACACATAGAGAGGAATTACTTTCATTTTTATGACATCTGTCTTATAAAAAAGAGAGAGTACATTGTATTTCTGTGTAAACCCTTTTCCTGAAACTGATATTCTTCCACTGTCTGTTAATTTCTGTGATGATCTTCAAGAATTAAAACTAAATGATAACTATTCTCAAGAAGACCCGTGTGAGCTGATTTGCTGGCCTCCTCTTAGGGGATGGCTACGGTTCTGGGAAAGATGGAATGGAGCAGCCTAAGGGGAAGCTCCCTTTCTCAGATTATTTTCTACTATAAGCAAATAAAAAGCCAAACTTCCCTCTGCTGCAGGCCCAACCTGTTCATCTGGATAAAATACATGGTCTTGAGTGATCTCGCAAGTCCTAGGGATAAGTCCAGAGGTTAGAGGTCAGGAAGGGTTATGAATGTCCCCTACCAGGAATTCCCTTTCACCTTCTGTTAGGTGGCCCTCAGTTGGCTTTAATTTTCCTGGAAACTGTAGGAACCTTTTTTGTGATTTGAGCAGGACTTCTTACTGGTGTCATGGTATAATTTGTATGATAGGTCCTGAAATTTAGAAAATATGTTTGTTTCATGTAGTTTTCATTCATTCAACTTAGCTCAGTATCTGTTTGAACATTGATTAAGAGCTAACAGAACTAATATTGTGCTTATGGTGTGCCAGACACTGCTCTGAGAGCTTTAACATATCAACTTATTGATTGAAACTTCTAGCTTTCTAAATTTAGGGGTCATCAGATTCATGGCAGTCTGTATTTTAAATTCAACCAGCTCCCACAGAAGGCTCACATTATGCAAAGCATAGGTGCAAAGAAGAGAAAGTCTGAGTCACTTTCTGTGTTTTTAGTATACGGACGTTTGATAAAATGAATCTATATGTAATTATATTACAAAGCTGATTTTGAAACATAATCTGTCATGAGAGAAGTACAGATATGGTACTCATGTGGGTTCAAAGGAGAGGGGACTTTGGGATGTGTTAATGTATCATACATGAGGCAGCTTTTGGGCAGAGCTTTAGAACAGCAGAGTTCAAAAGGCAGAGACCAAAGGGAGCTTGTATTTTGGAGGCCAGATGAGCATGAACAATGGGCAGATACTGAGAGAGAAGCACAGAGTTTGATTTCAGGGGTCCAATGAAGATCCTGACTTTTTTGGAGTATGGTATATGTGTAAGGAAGGGAGTGGTGTAGACTCATGGTGAACCAGGTTATGTTCACAAAGTGAAGGATCTAGAAAGCTAGGCTGAAAAACTGATGATTGGCAATTTTAAACCACTGAGGGGTTTTCAAAGGGTAAATAAAACTTGCAGTAAATGTGAGAGAGGGTTAGGTTATAAAAGGATAAAAGCTAGATCCAGGAAGAAGAGAAAGAAGACCGCTGTCATTGTCAAGAGAGGTGATGAATTTGGAATTGGGACAGTTGCGATGGAGATAAAAAGGAGAACTTAGAAGTGTGTGAAGGTGAAATATCTGTATGGCAAGAGAAAAGGTAGAATCAACCATAATTCCAGAACTTGTAAGGGTGGCATAATGGTGGCTGTATTCATAGGAGTTGTGAAATTAGGAGTGTAACTTCTAAGTGTGATTCTGCTTGTATGTGAGTGTGATTCAGCTGTGGAAAGATAATTATTGTTTGCTTTAAACATGTTGAGCTCGAGGTCTTGCTAAGATAGTAATATGGTAGAGACACACCAAAAAGACTAGCCCGGTCTTTGCCAAGGAATGTCATATTGAAAAATAAGTATGCAAAGGAAATATAGTCCTTCCACTGTATCATACTCTTAACATCAACAGTATCAGGAGAACACAGGTCTTAAAGAGGCTCTAAAGTATCTCCTCACCTTAATTATCTTCTATAATATATGGATATTGAAATGTTTTGTCATTTACCTTTGCAGAATTAACATGTAAAGTGATTGTACATATTCATTATAATACTGCTATTAAATAGAAAAAAACACAAAAAGGAGGCAAGAAAACAAAAACAAAAAACTTCCCATAGACTCCACAACTATTATTAACACTTTACTATATTTTCAATCCTTCATATTCTTTTCCAAGTGTTAAGTTTTCTCTCACATATATGTAACCATATTGTAAATATAATTTTTATCATTAAATCTAATTCTAACCTTCTTTTACATCAGCTGTTCTACACACTCATTGTGCAATCCTCTCCCATTAAGCATATTCAGGGAATTTAGGTAAAAAATTATAATAAGAAAGAAAATAGAATAGATAAAATTTTACCTATTCTTTGGGTAAACCTCATAATACATTTTATTTGTTGCTTTGCAACTTTTCAGTATTTGCATATCTCTTAAATTAAATAGAAACTAGCAGTACCCACTTTCATTTGCTTACCTTTGGCTATCTGTCTTCAGAATGGGCAGTAAATGTATACTACTTATGGGAGCAGAGTGTAGGCCCAAATACTAATTAGAGTACAGTTGGTATAATTTTACATCCATTTCTGATGCCCATTGAAAAAATAGTATATTTTCTACCAAGTTTCTATAAAAATCTAAAGAGTATAGAGGAAATGCTTCACAGCTTCTATAATAAAGGGAGATGCAATAAAAAAAAAACAAACCTGGCTAAAATAGTCATGAAAAATTTGAAGTTATGAGGGAAAACAAAATTTCTTTCTCATGACTTTTCTCCTCTCACCTGAAGGGAAAACACACTCAGTTCTTCTTAATTTGTTGACATTAGAAGATGGTGACTTTAGAATCTGTTGTGAGTGAGGTGAAACATCAGCCATGCCTGCCAAGGCTGCTCCCAGGACAGTTTAGAGGGAGCCTATCCTAGGAGGAAAGTAATTTGTAGGAATTTGTTTAATTGTCACTCCTCTCTTCAGACTTTTGCTTGATAAGCTTCCTGAGGTCCTGCACCTTGTCTGAGGACCTCCCATAAACCTTCAAACATTTTCTGTAGCAATGCCAGGAGGTTGCATTGTGCCCTCAAAAATGGGAATTCAAACCTTAAAAAGAGCTGAATTCAGTTGGAAATTTCAAGTAGCCATTCAAAAAAGTTTTACATTTTGTCATGGTTTTGTTACCAGTAGTTTAGGGTAGCATACAATTTGCATGTTAGACTTTTATAATCAAAATCCGCATTCCAGTCTTGTATCAGTGTTTTTGCCTGGTAATATGTTGACACTTAAGTCCCATTAATACGAAAGGTAAGGATGGGGTGCAGTCCCTTATGAATGCCACATATAAATTTTGTGTCTTTAGTCACACATTTGGTCATGATTTTATGAATTTTATAAAAATTAAGGAGCTCATTTATCACAAATGGCTAGATCATCCTAACACTTTTTATAATAAATTGTGTTTTATTTGTAAACTATCTGAATTCTAGGAGCCTTTTGTACTGCTTGATAGTACTGATATTTAAACAGTACTCTCTCTATTTAGAATTAGAGCTAAAACTTTTTAAAAAGCAGGATGCAAAATATTATAGTGTCTCATTATGGGGTTGAGGTTTACTTGAAATATCTGTTTATTGATTTTAGAAACAAGTAAAGATAATAATTGAAGGGTTGTCTGTCTGGAACAGTTGACATGGGAGGAGGCAGGGGTGGTGTTTGCAGGGGTAAGTGTGGGGCCACAGCGCTTGACTTCGACCATCCTAGATTAGAAAGAAGGTCCTGCCCAAGGACTGCATTTTCTAAAGCACCCCCTTGATTTGTTCCTCAAAATTAAAAAAAAAAAAAAAAAGACTTCAAAAGTGTCTACCTAACTAAGTTTATTTTAATGCTAATTTCAAGTGGGCTAAACAGGACATTTTGATGTGTAATGCTGTTCATATGCATAATGGGTTCAGGATGGCTCTAAGCTTTGAAAAATGAATATCTTTCATGTGCCTGATTTGTCAACTTTAATTGGGGCAGTGCTTAAATTCTCTATTTCATGAAAACCCCACCAACCAAAAATAAAAGCAAGGCACTTAGTTCCTGTAAGAATGGAAAAATATAGATCATTTTAAGTAACATTGCAAAGAGAACCCCCAGGAAAGAAACCTAAAGGCAAGACCACATATTCTTTGACAAGAAACAGTTAAAAATATATAGCTTCTGGGGATGCTGGGATGGTTCAGTGGGTTGAGCACTCTTCTTGCTACCCAGGGGTCCAAGGATTGTATCCCAGTCCTGGCCTGTGTGGACCCATATGCTGAACTGGGGTGTGCTTCCCATGCGGGTGGCCCCTAGCCCAGTACCTGCTCTGTGCGGACCTGCACCCACCTATGGAGTGAAACTATATCAAAACACTGGTGACACACAACTGTGGAGACTGCTCTGGGCCTTCCCCTTTCTCTCTGTCTCTCTTTCTGTCAAAAACAATAAAAATAAGTTAAAAAATATAATTTTGATATTTAGTGATATTCAGAAATTTTTTAAATATTCAGAAGTTATTGGAATAGCTACTTTTTATTTAGCAGCTTGCCTGTCATGCTCCTCACTTGCATGGTCTAATGTAATTTCCATAACAATTGTATGAGGTGTGATTTGTCACCAACACTGAGGGCTTAGCACATATATTACTTGGCCCAGGTTCTTCAGCTGCTTAGGGGTACAACCCTAACTTGAACCCCACAGAAGTACCTTACCAAAATGCCTTTGTTTTTATTTTATTATTTTTTCTACCTTTCTTTATGCTTTGGTATTTGGCATTATGAATAATTTAATGACCACCAAAATAACCAAAACGGTAAATAAATAATTTGGGGAAGCCGGGATGGCTCAGTGGGTTAAGCGCTCACTTTGCAGCCCCGGGGACCCAGGATCAAATCCCAGCCCTGGCCCGTGCGGACCCATGTGCTGAGCTGGGGAGTGCCCCCAGTTCAGTTCTCTCTCTGTCTCTCTGTCTCTCTGTCTCTCTCTCTGTCAAAAACAATAAAATAATAATAATAATAATAATAACAACAATAATAATTTGATACAGAAGTTGAGTTTCTATACATCATACAAGGGCTGTCTGAAAAATATCCAGCCATTTTCAGTATAACAAGAAGTTATATGGCTGGATACTTTCAGGACAGCCCTCATATTTCTTAAAATGAAAATTAGTTTTTAAAATTTTTGACTAAAAAAAATGTTTTTAAAATACAATAAATATTCTCATATCTAATTCTTTATAGAAATTACAACTTAAATAGTCTTAAATTTAGGAATAAAAGTAAGATAATAGTTTTCGTATTAGAAAACACAAAGCTGTATTACTCCACTGTTTGAAAAATACATCAGTGTTAGTGCTTTGTGAATGGCACAGGTCACCTAGAGATTTTATATTTAATCAATCACATATTGTTATGTGCTATGCAAAGGCTGAGCTTTTCAGTTGGGAAGAGATAATAATGAGCAGTCTGCCAGCCTCTTTACAAATGAAATCTTAGTCCTCTTTCTGGATTCAGGTGGTCCAGGGATTTAATGATATTTATCTGCTACCGCTTTTGGCTTAAATATTTAATGACATTTCATGTTTCTGTTTTATCAGTTCTTCTCTCCTGGAGAATGTACAGAAGGGCAAGGTCACAGAACCAGTGCACGTGGACAGTCTTTCCACCAATGACATATCTATCCCACCTGGTGAGAACACCCAGTGGGTTCATAACTGCTGACAATGTTCAGTGCTTTTTAAATAGACAAACACAATTACAGAACAATATCCTTGAAATGGTTCTCAGAAGCACATCATTGTCTTTATGTGGAGATGATTTAGCGTAATTAAATATAGTAGTCAGTGGGACAGAAGATGGAAAATTACTAGAATAAATTGAATACATTTTCTCATTTGGAAAAGAAAACAGACACCTTTGGTGATTAAGGCCCATTGCTTTCAAGAGAAGACAATTAACTCTTTTTCAATTTGTTTCCAAAAAAAGATATTTAATGATGTAGTGTCCTGTGTTGCAATTCAACATAGAGCACTTTGTCAACTGCTTGATGTAAATGACAGATGCTTAATCTTAATGGTATTGCAGAACAAACTTGGTTAAGAAGGCTACAGACCAGATGTTCACAATATTGTTAAAGAGAGAGAGAGAGAGAGAGAGAGAGAGAGAGAGAGAGAGAGAGAGAGAGAGAGAGAGAGAATATCTTTTCAGATTGTCATGCATGAATGGAAAATAAAAATCTGTCTGAGTATCTAATGGATGACATGGAGCTAGTACATGGAAGAGGGGTTCTAAACTGCGTTTGTGTTATAAAAATGAAAGATAACCTGCTTCAAGTTAGGGTTTCTGGAAATTCAAACGATCAAGTCCACTTGTGCTTATGACTTCCACATATTTGAGTAAGTGAAATGTGAATGTTCCTGTGGTCATAACACAGAGATGGTAGGAAGCTCAGCATTTACAGCTGTGAGGGCAGGAGGTGACAGAGAGCAAAGGAACCTCATACCTTTTCATCTTAGCCACACCTGTTTCTCTGTAGTTCCCCTAGGGTAAAACAAACGTCCCTTAATCTCTTTCCCTGACCAGCAGGCAATAGGTTGGAGAATGTAAAGTCACAGCTGTTTCTTAAAAATACAAAACAAAAAAAAACAATCAAACTTCTGAAATTCATTTACATATAATGAATATATAAATATCAGGTACCTTTGCCTACTTACATAGTTCTAGCTGTATATTATGCCACTTTCATTATCCTTTTTTTTTCCTCTGAAGTTCATTTTAACCTGATTTCTCTTGTTAAAAAAGAAAAAGAGAGTGGGGCAGGTAACCATGGCCTAGGTCAATGTTCCATTGGAACCTCCAGAAATTTCTAGTTTCCTGATTCAGACTAAAAATTTACCTTCATGGCCACTGTCCTTTCCTGCTTTCTGTCCATTCATCACTGCATAGTAACCCCCGCATACCAAACCCCTGAAAGCTGGACAATCTTTTTAAACGCAGACAGCTATATTTATAAGGCAAGAGGCAGAACTGAATCAACTCTTGCAAACATTAAAAAAAAAAATTTTATCAGAATGGGTTAGGTAATGCTGTGCTATCAACCAACCCCAAAATATCAGTGGCTTAAAACAACAAAAGTTTATTTAAGTGTAAGTCCATCTGGATGGCACCATGGGCCCTCCTGAGTCCAGGCAAATGAAATGGCCACTGGAAGCCCTGCCAGGAGGAAAAAGACAGTTCTGCAGTGTTTTGTGCTGACAGTTAAATGCTCAATTCAGAAGTGACCCATTACTTCCTCGTTCAACCCATTGGCTAGAACTAGTCACGTGGTCTCACCCAGCACCAGGAAGGGAGAGAAAACAAGAAGCATTCTGCAAGCAACCGGTGGCTCTTCTCAGAAAAATAAATATCTGTTCTAGTAAGCATGCATGGTCATTAGATCTTTTTGTTTTTCTTTAATGAGTGGGGGAAAAAAAACAGAAAAACAAAGCATGGAAGTGTTCTTATGAATGTTTAACTTTACATGTTTTAAGAAATCTCAATGGCCATAGGCTGACAGGATTACGTCCCATGCTCTGTGGGCATTTAGATAAAATCAGTGGAAGGAATCTCAGAAGATTTTAAAATCCAGCTTAATTTTGTCAGCCTTTTCCTATGGAAAGTTCGTAATTCTGTTTTATTATTTTATTTCTTAGAACTGGTGTGAAATCCATTAAAATGTATCAAGAGAAAGATAATGTGAGTTAAGAAAATAATACATTGTTATGTGAAAATTGACTTAGCTCTTCTGCAGAACCCCCCTTGGTTTAAAATTCAAATTATGATATTTCCACTTGTGAGAACTTCAGAAAGATTCCTTTTGTGCAACCATTGCCAAAAAATCAGCATGAATGGGGAGTTTTCTCTGAGTTTTGTGTATTGTACTCAGTGTAGCAGAGAACAGCAGGACAGCCCTGTGGTGTGCTGCCTTGTCTATTTTTGTTTCACTAACTACATTCTAGTAAGGACACATAATAATTGCAACATAACAGAAGCTTTATGTTCCAACATAATGATTAAAGAATATCAATAATGTAGGCTCCAAGGAACAGAACAGACTCAGTGCTATTTCCTTTTCAGTCTGAAGGAAGCCAAAATGAACTATCAATGAAGGTTATGGTCCATCAGCCTAGAAATCAATAGAAAAACAAGTCATTGCACAGCACAATTCATTCAAATTGCAAGGGCCTTTATGAAATCGTTAGCAGCAGGAATATATCTTCCCAAATATACTTTGATTTTAGAACATTTTGAGTGTACCGGATAGCAAAACTGTACTTTGCTGAAGTGCTTCCATATCAGAACAGCCTCTATGTGAGGTATTTGGAGTTTATTTTATTAGTACTAGGGAAACCACAGAACAGATAAAACAGCTTTATGGCCTACATCTGGTTGAATAATAAAACAGATGGCCGTATAGTCAAGAATGTACAGCTGTAAGTTACTGTAAATACCCAACTCAAGATAGTGATGCAGATAACAGCATGTGGCATACAGTAAGGCTTAGTCCTTTATATGTCATAGGATGGATATTTATGATTCCCAGACATTTGGGGTGCGGTTTGATAATTAGTATGGGGTTTTTGTCATTGTTCCTTTGTTCAAGTTATTTTACTTTATTTATAGTAGAGCCAATGTAGATTCAGGAAGGAGCCAACATACACACTTACTCGTATATACTTGATTTTATATTTTGTACTTGTGTCATGACTCTACGGCTGGTCTCCAGCTAAATTTTGCTGTTGGCTTTAGGAAAGTATTCTAAGGTAGAAAAAATATTAACCCAATTTATTCATACATTGTAGAGCATTAGTGTTAATGAGTAATAGATAAGAAATTCAATGGTTGCAGTGAGGAAGCTGTGAAACTAACAACATCTGAGAGAGAGATGAATAGAAAAATCTTATCCTCATATCTGTTAAGTTATTCTTTTTGTCATTAGCACCATTTGCAAGCCAATAGCTACCCAGTGGTCATATATCCATCAGAAAAACAGGGAGCTCTAAACAAAATTTATTTTCAGGCCAATTGCATTATAAAAAGTAAGATGTACTATATTCTAGCACTTCATTCCGAACTGTGCTCAGTCTGAGATAAGCAGAGAAGGCACAGAGGTTTTGTAACTCACCTTAGATCATGTTTTCTGAACCACTGTGCTCAACCAAGGTGGTGAAGGACATCATGCAGGCTGTGTGCTAGGCACAGTTTTAGATTCTTGCTTGGGATGTATCAGTGAGCAAAGCAGAGTCTGTGGCCTTGTGGGGCTACGTTCTAGTGGGAGGGTGTGGGGCAGAAAAGAAACAACTGACATAGTAGATAAGTAAATTATATAGCTTATTAGACTGGCACAAGCCCTCTGAGAAACAAACAAACAAACAAACAAACAAAAATTTTAAATAGAGAAGGTCACAGAGAAAGTGCCATTTGAGTAATGATTTGAAAGAGATGAGGGACTTAGTTATGCATCTATCTCAGGGTAAATTATCCCAGCAGGAGGCATAGCCAGTGCAAAATCATTAATATGAACATATGCCTGGATTGTTTGAGAAATATTGCTGATGTAGACTGAGGAGACACAGAGAGAGAGAGAGAGAGAGAGAGAGAGAGAGAGAGAGAGAGAGAGAGAGAGAGAGAGAAGGAAAATAATGCAATGTGAAGATTTGGATCCTTAAAGTTTAGAATTAAAAAGAAACTTGCAAACCCTACATAGACATTCTACTGAAAGAGAAGCCAGGGTAGTGAAACCTTCTGGTCTTGTCCAATTCTTAGATTCAGTTACGATAAAAGCTCTCAAATTCCACCCACTAAATTCTCTCTCTTTGTGCTACGAAACACATGACTCGAGCTCACTGTATGCTGAACATATAGATTGTTGCTCAGTTGTTCTGTAGTTGGCCAATGTTTGCATTTTTAGGCTTCTAAAAAGTTGAATTAGAAGCTTACCAAGGGTCAGTTTTATTTGTTCCCAGACCAGCTTATGCCAGTTTCACTTGCTATCATAATGATAGCATAATTAATGCCTTAATTAACTATAATGTAAACCAGTGATGTTTAAATATGAGAAGGGAGTTGTTTTTTCTGTGAAATGAAAGTGATTGCTTCAGAAAATCGCCAAAGGAGAATAGTGAAAAATTGCTAATTCTCCTAGTCAATAAGAGGAAATTCTTAAAAGCCTGAAAGAAGACATAAAATTGTATAAGGATTCTGGCTCAAATTGTAGTGTTTTGTTGTTGTTGTTGGTGGTTTTTTTTTAATTATTTTTTTGAATTGTTAAATTTATTGGGGTGACATTGGTTGGTAACAATTACATAGTTTCCAGGTGTACACAAATTGTAGTTCTTGATCTATTTTTAAAGTAAATGAAACTTGAGGATGCTGGGATGGCTCAGCAGATAGAGCACTCGTTTTGTAGCCCTGGGTCCAAGGCTCTTATCCCCACCCGGGCCCATGTAGACCTACATGCTGAAGTGGGGTGTGTACCCCCAGTTTGGTTATTGCAGGGGCAAGCTTCCCATGTGGGAGGCCCCCAGCCCAGTTCCTGCTATGCACAGCACTGGGCCCACCTGTGGAATGAAACTATGTAGAAAACAAATGACATACAACTGTGGAGACTGCTCTGGGCCCTCCCTCTTCTCTCTGTCTCTCTCTGTCCAAAACAATACAATAAATCTTTAAAGTAAATGAAACTGAAAATTGTATGTGACATAGTTATGGGCTGAATTGTTTGTGTTCATATGGTGAAGTGCCAACCCTTAGTATCTCAGAATAGAACTGCATTTGGCAATCACTTTTGAAAAGTGACTATGAAAAAATAAAGTTGTTAGGGTGGGGTCCTAACCTAATGTGACTTGTGTCCTCATAAGAGGAGGAAGAGACAACAGGGGTGTGTGGAACAAAAAGAAAAGACCATGTGAAGAAGCAGTAAGAGGACAGCCACCTAAAGCCATGGAGAAAGGTCACAGGAAGGTCACGTCCATTAGCACCTTGACCCAGCAGACCTGTGAGAATGTGAATTGCTGCTTAAGCTAGCTAGCCTGTGCTGTTCTGTTATGCAGCCTTAACCCACTCATACAGATGTGTTATGGGCTGTCTGTGCGAAGACACAAGGAAGACTATCAATCAGAAAGCCCAAACCCAAAAGTTTGGTGAGTAGATAAATATTTAAAGTGTAAGTGTTTTAGGTAATTGTATCTATTATTGATTGTGATGAGCTGCCTGATCTACTGTTTTGATTCATACACAAATAACAGACTCTTTTCCTCCTGACTTCGAGGGTGGTTACTGTGATTGATATAACTCTATTATAGTTTATTCAGAAACACCTCATCTAGGACTATTTATCACAGCATCGCGAGAGAAGTCATGAAGGATATATCAACTAGACATTGTTCTGATGTTAAGAAGCTAACAATAAGCAATATGAGCTAGACATCCAAATAATTCTCCTTCAAGTCCAGTGTTGAGTCATTACCAAGGCACATAAAGTGCTGCAGAAGTTCTCAGAAGGCAGGATTGTTTTAGTGAAGGTAATCACAGGACATTTGACTTAATCTTTTTTTTTTTTTTTTAAATTTTATTGTTAAATTTATTGGGGTGACATTGATTGGTAACAATAAGATAGTTTGCGGATGTACAAGTCCACATCACA
>PVKE010046145.1:0-12387 GCA_004027555.1 Craseonycteris thonglongyai | reverse complement strand
ACTTCAGTATGCAGGATGAGATCGTGTTCTTTATCTTCAGTATCTTCTAACAGGGCCTTGAAAAGTCGGTGTTGCAATGGAGCTGCTCGAATAGAGTTGATTATCTTTGTGACTGTTTTCATAACATGTTCAAAGGGCAGTATTTTACAACACAAAGCTTCCTGATGGATAATACAGTGGTAGGACATAAAGTTTGAAAGTGATTCATCTTTCCTGCAAAGGGCAATAAATCCTTTGTTTTTACCAACCATCGCTGGTGCCCCATCGGTAGTTATCGCAGACAGCTTATGCAAAGGCATGTTTATCGACCTGGCGTATGTTCTGAAAGTTTTATAAATATCCTCACCTCTCGCCTGTCCTTTCATTGGTAATATTTGCAACAGCTCCTCTTTTACTGTGAAGTTACTAAATACCATTCTCACCATAACTGCCAACTGTGTGGTGTCTGATATATCTGTTGACTCGTCAAATTGCAGAGAGAAGCAGTAACATATTTCCAAGTCAGTCTTTAACTGAGTTTGCAAGTCTTTTGAAATTGCGTGTATTCTTCTTGTGACCGTGTTATTTGACAACTGTAGGTCTTGTATCGCCGACATAATCTCACGATTATTAGAATATTCCTCAAACAATCGGCAGCAGTCAGACATGCTTCTTTGAACAATTCACCATCCTGGAAAGGTTTTTTCTTCTTTGCGAGCATGTGAGAAATTTTGAAAGAAGCCATGGTTGCCTTTTTAGATTTTTCCACATGTCTAGTGAAAACAGTCTGTTGAGTAGTTAAACTTCATTTGAGTTGATTTATTTTTTTCTTTCTTACTTCAGATTTAAGTGGATAATTCGTATCAAAAGTGGTATGACTTGTCTGAAAGTGATGTTCAACAGGATGTTTTTTCGGCACTGCAACACTACTGCCACACAACAGGCAAACGCATTTACCTTTTAAATGAATGAAACAATATGATTCCTCCCAGTCTGTGTTAAAATTATAGGTTCGTTTTCTGTTATTTGGTCCACTCATTTTAGGACTAAAAAAATAAAAATAAAAATAGTTATAGAACTACAATATCATATCAAATTGCCACCATAATAATAGATTACCTACCTCGCTTTTAGTTCATTTAAAATCGAATCTATCAAAACACTGTGATCCTAGCTAACCGTCACGACCCGCTCAGTCCAGCAACCGCAATCAAAACGGCAACTTCACGTCTCCCGGTGGGTGGAGGAGAGTTTAAAGAGCGCAGCAGCTAAACAAGACGCGACATGGACAAAGGCGAAAGCTAGGGAAAAACTTATACATATGATATCGCAAACATACCAACGACTATAATAAACCTGTGTAGATACTCAAACAATATTTTAAAATTCTAACAAATGTATAAAAATAAATTATAGTGTTACTTAATGTTTATGAAAAACTTCTGATGCAGTCAAATAATGGCGGGCGCACACAAATCGGGCCATAGGCGCCATGGCGCCCGTGGGCACGGGGTTGGGGATCCCTGGTGTAAAGAAAGCACTCAGCAGGTGTTCACTACTATTGTCCCTGCCTCCTTGTATCATCGTTTGCTGCAGTTTAGTGCGTCATTTTATCTTCACCAGTGACTTGCACTTTCTGGGTACTTACTGTAAGGAAGTGATTTAAGAAAGCGACACAGGAGATCGACACAGCAGATCGAGTGGCTAATTAAATGCGAGCCTTTATTGCGGGGGGGGGGGGCTCCCAGTCGACATTCTTGGGTCCCCGGAAAGGAGATGGAAAGGGATGGAAAGGAGCTGGAAAGGAGATGGGGGCCGAAGAATGCGCACTGGGAAGGGAGTGAGTGGGTTATATAGGGCTCTGGGGTTGGGGAGGAGGCGGATCAGGTGGCCAACGGAAGTCCCGCCTTCGAAAGTTCCCAGGCAGGTTACAGCCACTTAGAAAGTCCCTTTTGCCACATCCTATTTGCCCGGGCCCCTGAGGCCCACCGACCTTACACTTACTAAGTCTGTATTAAATGAATAATAAATTTTTAGTCCTACTCAGATACCTTTGTATACTCAGGCCTGACATCCAGTAGACATCAAAATAAATGTGGGGATAATGAATGTTCAATGAAGGATATAAATAAATAATTCCATTGTAACTCTTTTGAAAGGCCACCCAAATTCAGCCTGTGTGTTAATAGGCTTAACTTTCCTAATCTCCTTTTAGTGTCAAAGATATTAAATAAGAACTTTACTCTTGAACCCAGTTCCTATAAAGATGTGCTGGTTATTTAAATAGCTGACCAACTAGTTTCATCAGAACTTCCTATATGTGCAGTGAAATAATAACGGCTAACACCTATTGGTCATTTGCTTTGTTACAGGCTCTGTTCTGTGCACTTTAAATACATTCATGTATTTAATTCTCACTACAACCTGTTCTAAGGACAAGGCACTGAGACACAATGAAGTTAAATTCCTTGCTCCAGGTCAAGCTCTTGCCAAATACCAAATTATAGCTGGAATTGCAAACAAGTTATGGTTAGATGGCACATTTCTTTCTGCTTCATGCAAAGTGCTGAAAGGAGAGCAAATGCCAGAACTGGGGCAGCCAAGATGCTGCTACACAGGCCTAATGTCTCTCAGATATACTTGAGCTCACAGCTTCCCTTTTTATTATAGGTGTCCCTAGTAGAAATGGGGAGGAGGGCCAGAGGTGCTGTTGCTCCTCTTGTGAACAAAGAAAATTTTTACTTAGAGACTTAGACTTTGTAAATATCGGCTCTGCTCCATCCATCAGCACCACCCTGCCTCATCCATCTACTCCCAATATTCTTCTCATACTCTGATCTCTCCCAGCTCTTGGCTCAACTTGGAATTTTCTACTTCCCTACCCTCCTCTGGGACCTACAGCTTATTAAAGATGCAACTTAGATGGCCCTTCTTCCTGGAAGCCCTATCTGACCACCTCAACAAGCGCTAGATCCCTATCGGTCATGGGGCTTATCATTCTACATTGGAATTGTTGGTTTGCCTCTGCTACTAGACTGTGAGCTCGTCAAGGGTGAGGACACTATCTTCAGATATCCTGAGAGCCCAGCACAATTCTGGGCACATATAAAGTGTCTCATAAATGTTTATTGAGTGAAGATATTAATGAATAAATGAAAATGTTCCCTTGCATGTCCATTCCATTTTGAACATATGACATAGGGACCATATTTAGATGTCCAAGATTGGCTAGAAGGACACAACCAAGGATAACAAGTTAAAGATATTATTTCTTTGCTCCTACATATCAGAGAAAAAATATTCCACTACAATCCAATCCAAGACCATAGAAGTAAATAATTTTCATGAGGAAAAATTAGGTAAGCCTGAAGAATTTGTGGCTGGAAAAAAATGTTTCAAACAGCGTTTTATTTTTCCCCTCTGTGGGTTTGTTGTGTACATTATGTGTGAGACAAATATGTGATAGAGAAATTTAGTGTAATTACTTGTTGTCAAATGTTTGGTTAACCATGCCTCTTAATCCCACATACAGTAGTTTAGCAGAGAATTAAATTCTACCCTTTAGGTGGGATTAGCATTTGGAATTTCTTGTTTCTGTAGTTAAAATGTTTTTATCCCAATATTTGTACTTTTCCATTTAGAGTAAATGCACTGAGTGTGTGAGGGGAAATATAAATACCATGGAATTTTTATGATTCAACTTACCATCCTTATTGGTTTGTGGTTGATTTTTATGGATACTAATTTTCTTTAATTACTCATCCATAATTAGTTACAGGAACATAGAAAAGGTTGCTAGACCACTCTCCTCTAATGAATCTAGTATCCTCTCTTTGCCAATAATCAAGGTCTTTCATTTTATAAAGGAAAACATTTTTCTTCAGCTTCTTCTTTCAAAATGCAGAGATTTCATGGGACAGTGTTATATGACTTATTAGGGAGAAAGATATTTTCCTGCAGGAATGGGTAGTGGGTGGAGTGGTTGCTGATCTAATTAACTGGGCAGTCTCTTTACCCTATATCAAAGGTATCACTAATTTATTCATTCATCCTCCATTAGTCTTCACTGTGTTTCTAGACTGTACTAGAAGCGACTAGTTACTGGCAATGTACAAAGAATTAAGACTTGGTCTTTGTCCTCCGGAACTTACAATGGAGTGGGAGAGAGTTGTGTATATAATCACAATTCAACAAGACAAATCTTATTCAGATGTCTATACAAAAGCACAGCTGGGCTTTAGGAGAAGATGTAAGCTGGCTGGAGAAGTCAGGAATATGAATTCCCAGAGCATCTGAGCTGGGACATGCAGGCATCAGAGACTGCATGATGGGGGAAGACATTCTAGACACGGCGCTGAGTAAAGCAAGCTGTTGGAATCTTTGAGGCTTTATTATCAGTAACACATGGCCTATGACCCACCTCACAACTCACAGAGACACATCAGTATGAGGCAACTCTGCTTTGAGGCCACTGGAGTGGGTCTGTTCAGATTGGCCTGGAGAGAGAGGGAGAGAGTTCACTCTGACAGCCAGAATGGTGGGGAGACCATGGGAAATCTGCCTCAGGGTTCAGGGGAAAATAACATGAGGCCAGATCTGGGATAATGGTGGTGGGATTAGGATGTGAGCTATAATGAGGAAACAGGGGCCACAAGACCTGGTGATAGACCAGGCAGCTCATAAGGCATCCTCTGGGCTGTAATTTACAAATCTGGACTGTAATTTACAAATCTGGACTGACTCAGATTTCCAGTTAGCGGTCATGGCCACCCACATACATACCCCCAGTAGAAATTAGGTTGAGACTTTCACTCAAATTAATTTGAAGACGGGAAGGTGGAATTAACACAACATTAGGATATTTTGATGGCATTAAATGGGATAATTTCAAGATAGATTTCCTTTTGGGAGGAGGATATAATCTATTAAAATATCTAACCATAGAAGTAATTCTAACACTTCCAAACAGAGGATGAACTGAGGTTCACTCATGGTTCTCCATCAGCCTCTTCCTTTTTTTCTGCCAAAGGAGCTCATAAATATTGGCTTTTGACTTTACTTTTTACAGTGTCTTCATTGGAGCCAGCCAAAATATAGGGAAGAAGGTGATTGTCATAGCGTATTAATAAATCTATTATGTCAGTGCTATTTTCCTTGAGCCTAAATCTTACCGGTACATTTAATCATCTATTGACATATTTCTATGCTTATGCCCATGTAAATATCTGTCTGTTGTCATAACTCTTTACAATTTCAAGAAGCAAATTTGCTCCAATCACTTTATTCTACTATTGTCCCCTGCATTCTGCTGATGAATCCCTTCTTTATGCCTCAGCACAGTTCATTTTCCCATCTCAATTGTTCTCTCATAAAAATCCATTAAGCTCTTCCCATTCAGAGTCTGGCTCAAAATTAAATTTCTCTGAGAAATTTAATCACTATTCCAATTGCTCCTTTGTTTCTTGACAACATTTTAAAATGCATTAAATTTGCATAAATGTTTCTGTTTAAGTCTTCTTAAACATTTTCATATATATCTTTTGGATATTTACAAGCAGTATTATCTTTAACCTAGGTTGAGTGTTCAGTAGCTGGTAACTGTAACTAATGTACAGAAAGTGGAAACACATTTTGCATGTTCTAACTTCATGTTTACCTTTAAAATTTCAGATTATTTTTCTAGAACCCAAAGTTCTTTAAAAAAAAATTTTTTTTATTTTATATGCACAGAGAAGTAGAAAACATAACAAAACAGAAATTTAAAATGCAAATAGCTTGTCATATATGTTTTAAATACTTTTTTAGAAATAAAATATTACAGATATAGTTGATATCCCTTTTGTAACTGTCTCTCACACCATTTTTTCTTCTTCCTAGAAGCAACTCCAAGCCTGAAATTAGCACTTTTACTTACTATCTCTTTTCCTATACTTTTACTAAACACTATCTGTCCATAATATCTATATTTATTAATGTTTGTGTTTTAAAATTTTACCTGAATGGTACCTTCACATATCTAGATTTTGTTATTTTCTCCAATCTGAGAATCTCTGTATTTTAATAAGCAGATGTAATCTATTTATATTTATTGTGATTATTGACACATTTAAGATTATTTATAGCATCTTACTTAGAATTTTTTATTTACTGACGTCTTTCCATGCTTTTACTCTTCTTTTTTGTCATTTTTATTAGTAATTATTTCCTTTTTTCTTTTTTGTTTCTACACTAATTTGGACAATAAACATTCTAGTTATCTTTCTGATGTGATTATCACTTTAAATTTAAAAATACATATTATTAAAAAATTCCAAGTTGGTACTCACCTTCTCAATCTCAATCTCTTGGTATCCATTCAGACATTTTTCCCTATGCAAATACAAATATCTATCATTTTTTCCCTTTTTTTTTCTTTTACAAAAAAAAGTTTTACTATACACCTCTTCTATATCTTCTCTCAAATATATATTTTGAACATCTTTCTATGTCTCTCAGTGGTTCTACTTAATTTTTTAATGCTCACATACAATGATAATGATATCTAACATTTGCTGAGTGATTACTATACCAAGAGTGTGTCTCATCTATAGTTTACAGAAACCTTATGTGGAAAAAATTTCCACTTTTGAGATGAGGAACTTAAGGTTTACAGAAGCCTGGTAAGTAAAATAATTCCTGCCAAAGATGTCCACATCCAAATATCTGGAACCTGTGAATGCATTACCTCACATGGCAAAAGGGACTTTGCAGAGAAAATTTTGGTTAAGACTGTGAGGTGGAGAGATTATCCTGGACTATATTGGTGGGCTCAATCTAATGACACGAGTCCTTAAAAATGAAACATTTTCCAGCCAAATTGGAGAGAAATGTGATGGTGGGAGTAGAGTCAGAGAGACGGCAGTGTAAGAAGGATGCAGTGCTCTGTTGCTGTGTTTGAGATACAAGGGTCTGTGTGCAAGGACCAGGAGCTAAGGTCACCCTTCAGCTAGCAGCTGGCAAGGTAAGAGAAACATCCATCCAACAACCATGTGGAATTGGATTCTGCCAACACCTGAATGAGCAGGGAAAGAGATTTTCTTTTAGACTCTACCAGATGGACTCTGGCCCTGACCACACATTAATGTTAGCCAGTGAGTCCCAATTTGGACTTCTAACCTACTGAGATGTAACATAATAAAATTGTGTGGTTTTATACTTCTAAAATTGTGGTAAT
The DNA here is from genome assembly GCA_004027555.1 of Craseonycteris thonglongyai. Lineage (NCBI taxonomy): Eukaryota > Metazoa > Chordata > Mammalia > Chiroptera > Craseonycteridae > Craseonycteris > Craseonycteris thonglongyai. The sequence goes on along the minus strand of PVKE010046145.1, from coordinate 5,195 downwards.
TTGTATGGCAGCAGTAGGAAACAACTATATGTAGCCACAACTGATAAATTATAGTGAAATGGGAACTTAATCTCAAGGGGCTTGATTCCAGGATGGGTATATTGCTAATCGTGATTTATTTAGCCATTCCATATTGATGGATATGTAGTGCTTTCAATGTACAGTATTTTAGACAATGGAACAGTAATTTCCTCATTCTGTATCTCCAAACACTGTAGGTAGAATTTCTATAGGAAAATTTTCTAAAAGGGAAATATTGGGTCAAAGAATAATCGCATAGAACATTTTTTATAAATACTGCCAAACTGCCTTGCTTAATATGTCCCCAGTGCAGCTCTCAGACAAGAATTAAAATCAGTAGGAAAAGAACAAACAAAAAGTATAGATGAATCTGGCTCCTTAGTGACTATTTCAGCAAAACAAAGAACTGAAGTGACCACATACTAAAAGTGCCTTTGTCCTACATTTTAACTGGAGAAGTCACAGGTGTCTACTCCAACAGAGTCCTTCTGGTTCTGTCTTCTCTATATGCTGTGTGCATAAATTCATTTTGTACTTTTACTTTTGGGTCTTGCTTAGTAGCCTTTGAGGTGATAAGAAAGACCACCACCACCCCCGCCCCAATATAGGCTTTTTCAGTAATATTCCTTTTACGCATTCTAAAATGCTCTATTACCTCAACTGAAGCCAGAATGCCATGTGCACAATTAGGTATTTTAAAATATTAATAGCATTTTATTAATTTTGAATGATAGGCTTCCCAGCAGGACCTGGAAATAAACTCTTGGAAGAGGTCACTGATCAAAGAAAATTAACATTAGAATGCCCGGATAGCTCAGCAGTTGAGCACTTCCCTTGCAATTGCAAGATACAGGTTTGATTTCAAGCCCTGGTCTATACAAATGCATATGCTGAACTGACGTGCAGCGGGAACAGCTCAGTGGTGAAGGTTCTTCCCTTCCATGTGGGAGGCCCCAGGTTTGGCTCCCACCCCACGTGGCCCCACATTCACCTGTGTGGAATGAAATCATGTCACAACTAATGATATACAACTCTCTGGGTCCTCCCCTTTTTCTCATTCTCTCTCTCTCTCATCTTCTCTCAAACAATAAAATAAAATATTTTTTAAAAAGAAAGTTAAATAGCAATGCTCAAGTACCTGGTGTTTTACGGGAGTCACCAAAGCAAACTCCATCAAGATTTAATGATGTGACTCTACTATAGAACAAACCTCTTCACATTAAGGGATCCCAGGCTCTGAAAGTCAGGGAGTCTTTCTTCCTGGAAGTAACTTTGACTTTCTTTGGGCATCTTAACTCCATTCTTTTATCTAGAAAACATGCATTTGTTGACCTTATAGATCTGATAGTACCTTTCCTCGTTTCCCAGGCTCTTTCTTTTGTTTCAAAACTTCCTTTCTTTACTCTACTGCCTTGGAGATTTTGGTTTTCTCCTGTGATTTTTCATCTTTAGAGTTGTGAGAACTTTTGATTCAATTGTTATATTTATTTTTAGCCTTGTGCTCAACTGCTAGATCCTGGGACATTGTAATAAATATTCTCTTATCTGTGAAAAAGGTTCATATCTAACTAAGGATGTTTGTTTGTTTGCTTGCTTGTTTATTTATTTTTGCTTCATTTTATCTAGGAAGTCAGAATGGAAATTTGAGTTCTGGTAAAATTTAGGGTATTATAATGAATAGTAACATCTACTTATTGAACACATAAACAATGTGCCTGACACTATTCATTTTTCAACAAATGCTTTAACTTAGAGTCCTCAAGTCCATTCTATGAGGTAGAAGCTATTATTATCCCCATTCCACTGTTGAGGAAATTGAGGCTTTAAGAATTTAGACAGGGGAAGCCGGATGGCTCAGGGTTAGGTGCTCACTTTGCAGGCACAGGGACAGGATCGAATCCCAGCCCCGACCCGTGAGGACCCATATGCTGAACTGGGGAGCGCCCCCAGTTCAGTTCTCACCGTGGTGCGACCCCAGCCCAGTTCCTGCCCTGTGCAGCCCCAAGCCCACCTGTGGAATGAAACTATGTGGAAAAACCAATGATGTGCAACTATGGAGACTGTTTGGAGCCCTTCCCCTTCTCTCTGTCTCTGACTCTGTATCTCTCTCTCTTTGTCAAAAACAATAAATAAATCTTTAAAAAAAAAAAAAAGAAGAAGTTAGACAACCTGATCAAGACCATATAGTAATAAATTATAAAACTGAGATTCAAACACAGGCTTGTTTGACCAATCTCTACTTTTAACCACTATACCAGAATGTTCTTTGGCATTTCAAATTACTCATACTCAATACTTCCAAGAATGTTCTTAAACAGAAAAAAATGAAACACACAGCTATTTAGTTGTGGTGAAGTAGAAAGAACACTGGGATAGGAGTCAAAAGAGGGAGCCCCAGCTGTCCTTAACTAGCTGAGCAAGTTCCCAAGTCCCCTGACAAGTCAGTTCACCAGCCCCTCCCTTTGTTTTCATTTTTCCTATCTAACATCCTTAAAAAAAAAAAACTTGATTTCCTCTTCTTTAATTTTTCCTATACTAAGATAGATGAAACTTGCCACTCCTATATCATTTGTGACAGTTAAAGCTGGTATCGGATGAGTCAGTTGGCATGGGGCTACTTGTCCTGAAAGAAAAAGGAAAAAGCAATGATTAAAATGCCAAACCCCTGGAAGAAAGCAAGCTAAGCATAATGACTCAAGTTCAAAGCCTAGAAATTCTTGGCAGAAACAGAATGAATATATTCTTCTGTCTTTAATTTTCTCTGTGTATATTCATCATTGACCATAGCAATGTGGATAAACGTACGGCTCATCATTTACTCATCATCTCAAACTTGCTCACGCCATTGTGGAGTAATAATGCTACCTAACTGCTTTTGCCCAGTCATAAATGAGACCCAACAATCAAGAAGATATGCTAACTTTCTCAAGCATGTATCTTCATTCTATCACATAGATGTTGTTGTTGTTTTTTAAAGGTTCCATGTGTTGTGAAATGAATTGTGTCCTCCCAAAGTTTGTGTTGAAGTCCTAACCCCTAATACCTCTGACTATATTTGGATGTTGGGCCTTTAAAGAGGTAATTAAGGTAAAATGAGCTCATATTGTTGGGCCCTAATCCAGTATAACTGTTGTCCTTGTAAGAAGAGAAGACTAGGACACACACAAATGGAGGAACAGCCATGTGAGGACCCAGGGAGAATGTGAACATCAGCAAGCCAAGGAGAGAGGCCTCAAAAAAACAAACAAACCTGTTAACACCTTGGTCTTGGACTACTAACCTCCAATACTGAGAAAACAAATTTCTGTTGTTTAAGCTACCTAGTCTGCAGTATTTTGTGTTGGTAGCCCTACCAAACTAATATACCACGTTTTAAATCTGGGGTTATTTTAAGGTTTCTCTTTTATTTCCCAAAAGATCCTCATTTTTTTTTCTTTCTTCTTTTGCTTGACCCAGATTTCCTTGCCCTAATAAGTCATACTCAGATATCAAGCTTCGTCTACATACTGGGATAAAGTGATTTTACAGATGTTAACAGTATTTGTAGGGTACCTAATATTAGATGAATCTTGACTGATAATTGAATATAGTTTACATTTCTACACCTGGGTAAAGTCCTTGTCTTGTCACAGACTCATCTGTGTGTGTCAGTTATTAAATAGATTATTTCATTTTATAACTAATAAAATAAAGCACTGAACTATATATAAATGATATCTCATCTCTCACCCAACCCCATGATTTTTTTTCTCCTGTTCTTCCCATCTTGATAAAATAGCAGCAGGAACAGCATCCATCCAGGCTCAGTCTCTCAAGCTTGGAGCTTAGGGAGTCATTTTTAATCCTTTCTTTTCCTTGCCTCACACATCCAACTCATTACCCAGTTGTGTTTATTCTTCCTTTAAAATATCTAATGGGAAAATATTTGTAATATTAAATTATAATGCTAAATTTGAATTAGGAATATTGACATGAATTCATAAATTAAAAACATATATGTGTGTGTGTCTATCTCTGTCATCTATCTATTTGTCTGGGTTCAAGATAGATATAAATCTGGGTTTGAGGTGTGCTTATTGCTAGAGGTATACTATTGCTTCTTTGTTCATTCAGCAGACAAAGCTAGGGTAGGTAGATAGGTAGGTAAGTAAGTAGGTAGATACCAATCTCTATCTATCATCTATCTATCTAGCTAGCTAGCTAGCTATCTAGCTATCTAGCTAGCTATCTAGCTATCTATCATCTATCTATCCTAGCTTTGTTCGCTGAATGAACAAAGAAGTAATAATACACCTCTAGCAATAAGCACACCTTGAACCCAGATTTTGGTTTCTACTCGCCATTACCTACTAAAAACAACAACGATCTTTAGAGAAATAGCTAGTTTAGGTATTGAGCAGGAAAACTACCAGGTGAGTTTAGGATTTCTTCTTGTGCCAGAAACCAAGGAAGTACTCAGTGTTTTATGGAGGCATGTTAAAAGGACCCAGGAGCTAGTGTGAAAAGGTTCCTGTTAAACAAATTTTGGACAATTTAAAGATAACTATAATTGATTCTAAAACATTCAATACATAAAAAATCATGAGTTTATTGTGATGTCTAAAAAATTGAGGGAAGGAGAAAAACTTATTTACATAATTAGAGGTGGCTATTTAATAAATCTTTACTCTGAAATTGGTAGTGAAAGGAAAATAACTAAATATTTGCCTTGCCTTTCTAGGAGAAATTGTATATAATCCTAGTTGATAAAGAAAAGTAAAAAGAATGCCAAAGAAGGAGTGGTAATATTTGAAAGTCACTATTTTACAATCCTCAATGAAATAGTTGGTCCAGGCACAGCTCATCAGTGGTGAAAGATTGTTGCAGAACAGGATATTCACACAATGACCAAACATCACCACACAGGTTATTTACTAATTGCAAAGGGTACAAAGGAAAGATCTGGCGGTCACCACTTTGACCAAATGATTGAGGTTAGCATTGGTAATATGAGGTTCTTTCATTATGTTTTTCCTGATGTGATGCAGATAAAATTCACAGAATTGTTTATAAACTATTCTTGCCAAAAATGCTTAACCCAAATAAAATTAAGCCTTTAGACCTAACTTCAAAAATATAGGAATTACAGGGAATCAAAAAACAATCAAATTATAAGAAAACCTATGGAGGAGTTC